>JAHLJT010009436.1:249456217-249545797 GCA_031308135.1 Acheta domesticus | reverse complement strand
TTCTAACACAATTATAATATCTTGTATATTATTGACCTGATATTTTTGAAAACTATTTTTAATAAAAGATAGCAAAATGCATGTCAGACACTTGTTCAAACAGTAACGTTCTGTGTAATTAATTTGTAAAACATACATATTTGCTAAATATTAAAATTTACATGAAACTATGTACCAAAGAACTGATATACTGTCTCCAGGAACAAAAACGATGCACAAAACAAAAAAGACGTTATACAATGTATTCTAAAACGTGCCTCTGGAATGACCGGAAATTCAAAACCGTTGATTTCATCGTAAGTATAGAGGTATATTTTGCCTATCGTTTAGTTATCAAATTATTTGTTGTTCGTTGACGTTCGTAATTAAATTATTTTTATTGTATCGCTTCCTTTCTAATGTGTACAACTTCAAAATTTTTTGGCAATTTTGCTCTTGAAAAGGTCGTACTTAATTGTAAATTAAATTGACTTCATTTGTTGTTAATATACAGGATGACATGCCTGAGATGTTCTCTCAAACATCTTACGAACCGTTGTAGATATTGTGATGCGGTTTTAACTAAAACGAATGTATGTAAGGGGCACATAAAAAGATCAATCTTATTATCACAGTCTATCCTGATTTATTCTAGAAATATCGACACAACACCTGTCAAGAAGCTCAGGTGGGTGTAAATATGTATCGCATAAACGAGCGATTGTCAAACTACATAAACGACGTTTACAATTAAATACCAACACTCACAACGCTTGAGAACCTAAATTGACGCTTTGTTGCATCTTATGATGCAATTTCACGAAAAACTCTGCACTTCGTTGAGAGATCAATTTACACAGTCATCAAATATGCATTGTCGTCGATAGCGTATGTATTGAGGGTATGCTTTAATTAAAGATACTTTTAAAATAGTTAAAAATACTTTTAGAAAAGCCTTTTGTTTCTTTTTTATTGAAATATTTTTCTCAAATTTATATCCACTTGTTTTATGTTCTTGTAATAGTTTTCAGTTTTACAGGAAGTGTTTCGTTTGTTACTCAATATACTACGTCTATTATTTCAGAGCAGATCTCATTATCCACTATTCCCATTTTCGTTAACTGTTAAGAACTCAATGTTTTGTATATATTTCGCAAACTTTCATTATAAAACTTGTACCTTAGAGCGTAGAGATAAACTGTGTATGTGTGAATATATGATCTTCATTGAATATTGAACAAGATATTTAGATTTCTCAAAAAGTAAACTTTTTAAGTGAGTGTAAAATTCCAGTTCCAGTAATAAATATAAAAATTTCACGATGATGTAAGACATCGCAGATGAACACTTTCCCATCCGAAGTCCAGGCTATTATTCTGACCAATGCAGTGAAATCCAGGAAGACATGTGCAAGCTGAAAGGTTAACACATCCAGTCAACTTTCACATGCACTTGAATAACGTTGAAATAATCTTGGAACTTCTACGAGTTAAATATTAAACATCGTCAATATTCATATGTTTTATTACATTAATAACAAATTCATCAATTTACACTAGATAGTTACTTCAATTATACAGTTTAATTTAATAAACTTTTTTTGTATACTAGCATTAACAAACGACCTCTTCTGCTTCAAGAAATCGTTCATAAAAGACCATTTTACGGTACAATTGATTGTGTGTTAGCATTTTAGGGCACAAATGACTGCGCCATTACACATTCAGCCAATCGCAGCGAGAGAATCTTAGGAGGTAGCTGCAAACGGAACAGCCGACTACCATTTTTTCACACAGTTTCCAAATACCCGAGACGACACAAGAAAGTTGTTTTGTAAAATTAAGTTTGAATCTCTTATAAATTTATATTGTTACACAAAAGCATATGCAACTTGTTTATAATGTTGCTTTATAAACTAACTCCATAAACTACTATTACATTCCACGGAAGACCCAAAAAAGGTATCGTTTTACCTGACTCACATAAGACGTAACTGGAGTTTCTAATAACCTAAATTAACTGCCTCACATTCCTGCGAGTACGTTCTCGCAGCTATCCACAAACCGAACAGCCACTTCACGTCGTACGTCTTTCCCCACACGCGGCGCCCGTGCCCCCATCCGGGAGAGCGAGTCCCGTCGTTTCCGCATATTCGCGCGAGACGAGCGAAGGCGACGAGTCCCCACTGACCCAGTGGGGCCGGGAGGGGGGAGGGGAGGGGGGCGACCTGCGACCCCGCACGGACGCGCCGCTAGGCGGCCCTTCGCCATTCGTCTCGGGCCAGGCGCTTTATCGGCGAGCGCCGCGCAAATTATGCGCGCGACCCCGCCGCGCCGCACCGCGCCGCACCGCGCCGCCCCGTCCGACGGACGGCCTGCCGCCCGCACGGCCGTGCTCAGCGCCGCGCCGCGCCGCAATGAAAGGCAGTGACGAGACGAGGCGGATGCGGGGCAGCACCAGTAAAGGTGAGAAAGGCGAGTTTGAAAGGGTTTCTCAATGCTTTCTCTTCAAAATAATCGTAATTGCTTCAAAATAAACGTATTGTAGGGTTTATATCTTTGTAAATGAAAAACATTTGGAACAGATCACCGTTGGAACATATCACTACGAAACACACAGAGTTGGGATTTCATGCACGGTATAGCGTACAGCAATCGACTGCAATCTCGATCCTCTGCGCATGCGCACACGCTCAAATTTTCACCGGGATTTTGCACGCTCAAATTTTCACCGGGATTTTGCACGGTGTAGTGTACAGCAATCTATTATGATCTCGATCTTCTGTGCGTGCGCAAATGCGCAAAAGTAATGCGAAAGTGGAACTTTGCGAGCGCGTAAGATCTATAGTCATGTCGATTGCTGTAAAGTTTCGCCGTGCAACAACTCCATAGTGATGCAAAGCTCGAACTGCGCATCCCCTGAAGACCGGTAGTGCTTCGTCGATTGCAAGTAACGCTTTGCAGTGGGAAAACTCCGCAGTGTCTTGAATCTAGAAGTAAGAACAGGTTGGGAGGGAAGGATCGCCGCGATTCGTGGACTTGTGTTTAAAGTGTTCCGGTATCGGTCTGGGATGGAGTTTATTTCCAACTGACATATCTCGAAGAAAACACATTTTTCAGGAAGGGAAAGTAATCAAATTCAATCTCATTTGTTCAAGATGGGACTTAACGGCTTTTAGATACCGTTCACTATGAATGAAACCCAATATTGTAACACAATATATGGCAGTATGATGGAGAAGCGTGCAATGTTTTTGAAATATGCACGAGCTCCGTTGTTTCAATCACTTAGGACATTATTTCTGGAAACTGAACGCTTAAATGTCCTTAGTGAGCAATTTATTAAATTATTTTTCATGATCATTATTTGGTAAGAAGACAGTAATTTGTTTTGAGAAATATCTCCTCGCATTATTCATGACTCAGACTACATATTGTATCTAATTCTCACGATTATCAAGTAACACATCACCTCTTTATTTAAACGTTTAAAGTGGCAAACTCATAAACCACTTTTTTCAATAAAGATCATCAAATTGTTAGTGAGGTAGAGTAGGTTTTGCACTACTGCACATTTTTAATTA
This sequence comes from Acheta domesticus, assembly GCA_031308135.1. Classification (NCBI taxonomy): domain Eukaryota; kingdom Metazoa; phylum Arthropoda; class Insecta; order Orthoptera; family Gryllidae; genus Acheta; species Acheta domesticus. The sequence continues at coordinate 249,542,235 of JAHLJT010009436.1, read as the reverse complement.
TTAGTAATTATTTACAAATTCTGTTCGTTTTATAGACTCATGGGGAGAGGCAGAAATTTAGAAAGCAGAAATCATAAATAACTTTGTATATTAATAACAAAAGGTTCTGCTATATCGAGAGAACATATTTCTGAAATGCAAAATCAGGGTCATTGAATATTAAAGCAGTATTTCGTACATCACAATTGTTTAAGATTTTTTAACTCTGATTGCAAAGTTCGGCAAACACTGGTCGTAGAAAATGAAGTTAAAGAAACAAAAATCCTCATCACAAAATATACAGGAATGAAGAAAGTAGAAAGCTATCCTGGCGCGGAAGCAAACTCGTGAAGTATCCTGAGGTAGGCGGAGATAAAGTGAGCGCGGCCGACGTAGGATCGGCAGGTGCGAGGCAAACGGCGGGGCGGGTGTGTAAAGTGTGAAGTGTCGGTGAGAGACTGATGCGAAACAACGGCGTGAAATGCGGACGCGGAGGAGGTGCGAGGGGGCGGGGAGGTGTTCGTGTGGAGTGCGCATGTCGCGGGGCGAGCCCTTTGCCCCGGCGCGCCAGCGGGCGACCGCCGCGCCGGCCGGGGGCGGGGGCGTGAGCAGCGAGGACGGGGGCGGAGCGGGAGCGAAGGCGGGGCGGAGCGGGGCTGGAGGCGGGGCGGGGGCGGGGCGGGGCGGGGGCAGGGCGGGGGCGGGGCGGGGGCAGGGCGGGGGCGGGGCGGGGGCGGAGCGGGAGCGAGGGCGGGGGCGGGGGCGGAGCGGGGGTGGAGGCGAGGCGGGGGTGGCAGCGGAGGCGGGGGAGGGGTGTCGGAGGCGGCGGAGGACGGAGAGGAGGGGGTGGAATGGGGATTAGCGTGGGCTGTTCCGTGTGCTTCAAGGAGGGCTCTTTGACCTGAAGTGAACAATGTTTCTGCTTGGACAAAAGTTGCTGTCATTAACAATATGATAAATTATAATGAAGAATTTTAGGAGAGAAATAAACGTATTTCAATCTCGCTGTTACTGGCAAATAATCGCAAGAAATGCTTTTCTTAAAAATGTGTAAATTCACTGAACTCTCTGAGAATTTTAAGTGTTGGTCGAGTTTGAAAGTCTACAGAATTTGGAGACACTAAAATTTTTCTTTTAAAAAGGATAAAGGATAATCGTTTAAAAAGGATAATATCTTTGTTTCCCATAAGCGTCACTGTTTCTCAATATTCAAGGTAATAAATTCCTCACAAGGATCATTACTTTCAAACTTCTTATCCTTCACAATATTCAAACATTTTAAAAACTCTGGACTACAGTAACTAATGTTAAACTTCATCAGGAAAGCAAAACATAATTTTTGCCATACTACTATAAAATTGAAGTGAAACTTTAAATTTTGAATTACCTCAAAATATACGGTCACCCAACAGGTTATTGGCATCTCTTGCTAAATGTTCAAAACTCAAATCCCCCCAAACGATAAAAAATTGTTAAATTCTTAATATTATGAGAGGGTACTATCCTAGATAACTGAATGCATTTGGGGTCCTGGAAAATTCCTGTCAGTTAGTGGTAGGTTTGAGCCCAGTGTGCAGCGGGCCAGTTAGAAAGTTTCGCGGAAGTGGGATGGGTCCAGCGGATAACGATGAGGGCGGGGCGGGGCGTGGCGGGGCGGGGAGGGGCCTAGCGTTGTTTTGCAGTGCGGTGCTGCGCGGTGCGGTGCGATGCGGTGTGAGCGCGGGCTACATGGAAATGAATACGGCGCGCCCGTGTAATATGACTTATCGACATAATGCGCGGTCACTGACTCGTGAACGATGATGGACAGCGCGTGCCGCCCGTTCCTGACGGCCGGATCCTCCCGCCCGCGCTCGTTACCGCGCGCTCGCCGCCCCTCCCCTCCCCACCCTCCCCCGCCACCCCCGCCCAACCGAATGAACTGCCCACGTCCTTTCTCCTGCGGTTTAGCTCGCGTGGAAATTTGCATACTTTGCTTCCTTTTCGCGGAAACATTCTGAAATGGGAGATATTCACAAAAGAATATTCAGCTGTTTGATTGTAAATATTGTGGATTGAAAGGATTTGTATTTATCGATACATGTAATGTCTGTCTCGTCACTAATTGAGTCCTTTATTGTATTACAGTTTAGGTAGAGTCGCATCCCTCACACTTTCGCTACCAAATTACGCTATTTTTTTTTCTTAGGACTATTAATTTTATACTTTGCAATTTCTTGATTTATAATCTTGATATTTATAACTTGATACTATAATATAATTTTTTGTATTAAATAGTTCTGTAAACTAGCTTTTTAATTTTTTAATTCAATGCACCAATACTGAAGCGATTAAGGTGTATAAATGTGCATAGTCTGTTTCATCTTTTGGAAACATTAGGAAAATAAAATCTCTTTCATACAACCCTTTTTTTAGAACTATGTAATGACAGTTTTGTTGAAATTTGATTTTGAACTAAATGAAACATGAAACATGAAACACTAAATGAAACATGAAACATATAGCACCTATTCCCCAGTGATTTTCATGTAGCTTGTGTGTAAAGTATCTTACACAAATTTGGAAGCGCTAGGTAACATATTGCCATATGTAATGATATTCATGTTCAGTTACAGCCTTTTTTTACTATATAATGAAAAATTTTAATTCCGTTGTCAACTCAGCACTGAAATATTTCGGTTTGTAAATTATTTCGCGACACTGGTTATTATATTAACTTTATCAAAGAAGTCAATTTTTTCCAACTTTATGAGAAAACATCTAAAACTAAATCAATGCCCTTGGTTAAAAATTATAAAATCAGTTATCCACTTAGCTTGTGTGTTGATAAACTGATAAGTTATATACTAACTGGCCGCACAAACATGAGGAACGAGTTTTATGGAATTATTCATGCTGTGTTTGGCACCGAATACCTCGATAAATTGAGGGAAATCGTGAATCTGCTTCGGGCCATTTCCCAACGCAACGGAGACGAACACATCTGTCAGTCTAGAACAGCATACATTTGGTGTCTCGATCCGCTTGAATAAAGCACACCTGCTAGTCCACCGATCTTTTCACATCCTTGTTTGCAGTTTTCGTCGTGACAGGACTGTCTATGCATTTAATTCTTTCACGAATAAAGAAACATAATTTGTTCATTTTTAACTGAATAACACGATCGGAAATGTTAGAAGTCAAACAAATGTTTGAAAGAAAACAGTGGTAGACGAATTTTAAGCTGTAGCCACGTTTAGGGCTCGACTTCATGATTGTCACTGTGATAACTGAGCTCGTTCCGATCGCACTGGGCGAGTACGAAATCACTAGGTATACGTTCCCCTCCAGCGAAGCGTGATCCCTCTTTTCCGTATCCCTCAAATGGTGCTTTGCTCCGCCACTTCACACCCAGTCATTTGATTTTTCCTTGACAAAGATAAATAGCTTATGATTGGTTGATTCACTGCCCAACACCAAGAAAAATTTAAAATATAGGATTTCTGAAAAACACACAATGTACGCTTTGGAGGTAAAAGATAAATAATGTCACACCCAAGGTTCGTTATCGAGCCACACGGTGGCGTCGATTGTCAACCACAGCGTCGAGCTCCGGCGGCGTGGGTGTGCGCCGAAGTCAACGAGGGCGGCCCGGGCCTAGCTCAGTCGGCCAACTTTGTCACCTGCTTAGAATCTAACTCGGATGGAAGGAGTCGTAAGGCGTTTGCTAACTACAGAAACAATTCAGTGGTTGGTAAAGCAAATAAAAAGGTTTATTCCCGCCTAATAATAGGCCGGGGAAGTTACAGTGATTCAAAGAGTTAAGAAAGGCCCTACCTGATGAGCTCAGTTAGAAACGAAAGAAAAAATGAGATAAACTTAAATCTAAAAAAAAAGTAAAGAACGAGAATTACAATCAAATTCCTTTACAGGCCCCAACAAACTCTAGGCCATTCGCCTTTTGGCTGACAATAATGAGGAAACAAGTGCCTAAGCGCGGCACAGCAATGCACAATAGTTCTTTGGCGGTCGTTGACCGAAGTTTATGCCTGAATGGGGCGGCGTGTAGGCGGCCCTCGGCGGCGGCGGCGGCGGCGGGGGTCGCGGCGGCGTCGGCTTCTCTCCGTCTGGGTCGGCGGCTGAGATGGCCCTGCCAGGCCGAGAAACGTCCTTCCACAATAGCTACCAAAGGAGCGGCGGCGGCGACAGCGGCTGCGGCGGTGACGGCGGCGGCGGCGACGGTCAGCTGGCCCGGATCGTGAATGATCGCGAATTCCGTTCACACAAATCAGCAGTTCTTACGGAAAGTTCTCTGGAGTTTTCACGGTCACGAATCTCGGAGAAAACTAGTCACCGGTCACTGCCCACGGCAGAGCTCAGAGTCCACGAACTAAGTCCCAAAATAATAATTCTCCCTCGAACGCGGCGCCGGAGCTATCACTTACTCCGCGGCGCTCGCCACCCAAGACAAGTCGAGTAAACGTAGTGTTCGAACGCGGCGCCGGAGCTGTTACTCGCTCCGCGGCGCTCGCCCCCCCCAGCTCAATCGAACCAGAAGAAGTGATCTTCCTCCTTACGCCGCTAGCGTGGAGGTGTCCTCGTTCCGCCACCCCGAAAATTCAAAAGTGCCCCAAAATCGCTCCCACCCACGGAATTTTGCCCCTGACTGGCTAAGTGCTACTACGCCGTAATTTTGTCCTCGGCCAATCAGGTCCGGTGATTCTAGGAATTTTCCGTAGCCCTATCTCTGTCTGGAAAACGCTCTCCGTCTGACTTCGGAAGTAGGTCAGTAAAGGGTACGCGGAATGTCCGTTGGGACCCCCGGAGAAAGCTGCGAAGGACGGCCTGGGTACTCAGTGCGCATGATACCCGGAACGGCGGGATCGGCACACGTCTCTAATCTCTTCTTCGGCGCCTGGGTGCGTGACGGGATGAGGGTCGACTCGCGGACGATGGCCATAAACTTTAGAGGGGCGCGTGCTGTCATCCCTTCCATTAGCGGAGGGGGCGCGCCGACCCGGCTGGCGGCGGCGGGAGGTGGACGCCTCGCATCGACAGTTATTTGTGAAATTTAAAAAATATTAAAAATAGCGTACCGCTACAATAAAGAGGTTGGAGAAATAATTTCAGAATAAAAGAATGCTTGTGAGGCTTAATAATCAGACAGTAAATATTGCCCTACATTATGTTTTTCAGTCAAATTTTTAAGACACTTTATTTACAAAATATACAATGTGTATTATACATTCATTGAATATTACAAAAATGTTATGTGATTAATAAGCTTATGAATTGTCCCCAATTAACAAAATACTAACATTTTGGCCTAAAAATAACGTATTATTTTGAAACATATGTTTGTTATTATTTATTAACATAAATATGGCTATGCAGGTCTAATGACTGATGATGGTCAGAATATGACACGTTTTCTCTCTTAAATGAAGACGGTGCGTTAGATTATTCAATTTGGAATAATGCGTTTTTCCATAAATATGCATCATATCAACTTAAGATAGTACATTATATTAAGTTGAACTACGTATGGAATAGACATGAAAATACAAACTTTATATTAGATGCATATAAAGCTATTCTGAGAATCGTCCTTGGCTTGTTGTTGGTCAATGAACTATAGCTTTTACTTCCCACTCGTTAATATCTTATCAAGACTATTAATTTTAGACGCAAAAGAAGTGAATAAACAACAAAATACTCATGGAATTCTCTTATTACCAATCAAATAGCAAAGAATTTAGTAATGTACATACTCTCCAATTGTGGTTCAAATTTTGAGTAAAATCTCACATTTAGGCTAGATTTTAACGTCTCACTTTTTATTTTCTAACCTCTATATTTTTCATATTTCATGTTTCATTCCTTGTCTTCATAAGCATCTTTAAATGTTTATCTACTCACATCTTACATCGAAAGAGGATTCATAAATCTTTGCCGAAAGTAAGGACACATTTACATGATTAAATTACTTATTCTTGGACAACTAAGTGATCGCCAGTACTTGCAAATACACAGAATTATTCCTCCAAATTCGTACTAGAGAAGCGCATGACAGAAACGAGTAAATCTATCTGTACCGCCCGAGAACAGATTACTTTACCTACTGAATAATATTCCGTAGCATTCTGAGAACGGCTGTTTTACGTGGACTAGATGAAAGTACAGTGGCTCTGAAAGCCTGCATCTACTAAGAGCATCTGTTTTTCCTTACTCAAAACATAGAAGAAACAACTCCATTCGCAATGTGACGGAGCGAAGGCAAGAAAGCAAATGAAGACGGGCAGGAGAACAATTGCGTACACTAACCACTTAGTAGAAAATGCCATTTGTGAAGGAAACGAGACAAATATTCGTGATGAAACCGGCGGTGAGGTACGAAGGAATGGCATCCATATTTTGCCTTCTGCTCCGCACGGCGCGGCGCCCAGGAATTTACATTTCATGACTGCGCGCTTTGGTTCGCCGCCGCCCCCGCCGCCGCCGCTGCACCGCCCTCCCTCCAGCGCCGCGCCGCACGCCCCGCCAGCACGTAAACTAGGAATGCGCAAAGTCGCCGCAACCTGCTGTGCGACGAGATAGCACTTCGAAATTCTTTTGCTCGACGTTTTCTCGTCCAATCTGAGTAAAACATTATCTTTTCGTAACAAAAAGCTGAGATGAGAAGAGTATTCCAATGCGGATTTTACGCATGTTATGATAGGAATTTCAGTCGTGGATCGTTATAAAATGCACTTAGGTTTATTGTTATTGATTATTTCTTGACGGGTTATTAAGAACGAATATCTGCTCTTGTATAGCTACATGTATTCTGAACTCACTTTGAAGAATGACTTGTCCAATTGATTTGCAATCACAGCAAATTAGTTTGATGGCTTCTTTCTTTCGTATGAGTCGGTTTATGATGTAACTTTGGTATCTGCGAGTATCTACTTCCAATATTGTGTGCATTCTTTATTGTTCATGTTGATGCGAAATTTGCAACATATTTGAATTTTACAGTTCGTGTAATTTTAGGTTGTACGATAGCATTAATAACCAAATGAAACGGAAAACGTAAGACCCAAATTTTATGGGAAGAAGAGGTTCTCTGAAATGCCACATAGCCTCTGAACGTAAATGAATAAATGATGTATGTACAGAAAGAAGACACTCTGAATAATTTAATAATCATTGTTCGCATCGCAAGAATATTCCGAATTGATATGGTCACATTGCAAGGAAAAGAAACATTGACGTACGATCTATTTGCGTTCATCACTTGCATACGATTGATTCGTGCTCACCATTCATGTGACAGCGTTGAAACTCATTAAGTTATGGTAATGAAATATTTACTTAAAATTGCTTTATCCTCTACAATTCATTTACTTAAAGTATTAAAGTAATTTTGTATTAAAGTAAGGCAGACTTAACGAAACTTAATTATTTGTTCCTGAAAATAAGACTAAAAATAAATGAAATATCATCAAATAAAAATCGATGTGTGTAATTATGGAAGTTGAGAGGAAAAAAATTATTTCTAAACATTAAAAGAATTCTCTATAAAGAACTCAATAAATAGAAAACAATGGTAAAAGCAAATGCACAAAGGCCTTCCATTCAGTAGGTTTGAATTATTTTGGAAACGAAGACTGCGTTTGAATATTTCCGCGGTGGGCGATAGCTGTCAGGTCTACGCCTCCCTCGTTATACTAGTAGCAAACCAATCTCAAATTACAAATAAAGTGATGTGAATGGCTCATCATAACACCTTGGGCACATCTCGCTGTCAACAGGATTTTACCTCCCCGAATCTGTAATTTAAATTAGAAGAGAAAGCGAGGCGCTGGGAGGATATCATGAGAGGAAACTGTTTTACACGCCACATTGGAAGATTACTTCTTCCGCCGCATGTCTAGCTGGTTGATTATTTCAAGTTTCTTGATTTTTCCTTGTGTGGAGACAAATTATTTACTTATTTAGGAACTGAAGTTATCAAGGAAAATTAGAAACGTGACCTTACCTATTAAAGAGTAGCCCAGCTGAAGTGCCTACATCCAATATTTTCTAAACTGTTCCAGGTATTGAAATGTAGTTTTCATGTAGTTGTGGGGCAATTAGTTGAATGTGTAGCTAGTATTTGTCGCACTCGTATTAACCATTATATGAAATTCGAACAGGAACCATCGGGAAGTTTACGAACAGAAATATAGCGATATAATATTTGTTCACATCTAAAAAGTAATTTTACGCAAATAATCCATACAATTTATCCAAATCCCATGCCGGCATTGCGATTTTGAGCGTAAAAAACTTTCATGATGACGAAGATCTTGCGGAATTTACAGAAGCACGACATGATAAATCATTGGTGCGGTGATAAATCATGCATTTGCTATCACAAATGTATTGAAATATAATGTATATTGTGATATACCAGAATATTATAGATTTTATTTAATGATATTAGCTGTACATGGGGTGGATAAATGGGTATACAATATGGCGGTATACGGCCTTAGCAACGACAGCGCAGAGGTTGGCAAGGTCAACAAACTGTACACAGGCCTTGAAGATGTCAGGACACTGGCTAGATAGCTAAAGAAAATAAGATGTTATTGGTTCAAAAACGAATGACTGACGGGGGTCGCGGCTACTCGGGTTCGTAAGAGACGCACGGGTTGGCTAGTGAAGATTAGACAGTCTAATTTTGCCGCTGTGTTTTGAAAAAATAGAATGAGAGACGCTTACCGAACCATAAAGGGTTAAAGAACGCATTGAACAGAACATTCTGACTCTGGGTGTCGTGGAGTGAAGATCGCGGATTTTGATAGTAGATGACGTGATGTAAAGATCGTTTGCGGACATTATATTAGGAAAGTGGGACTTGTATATTTTTTTGTGAGAGAAGTAATAGTTTTTTCGGACTCTGAGAATTATTTGCCAGAAGTGAATTCGCGGAGGACTTGTACAGTTTTTCGGATATTGCAGTTGAACTTTAATGTTTTACATAACCAGTGGGAAAGATTAGGAACCGGGAGCATCGGATAAGAACCGACAAATAGTTTATGCAGTGTGGACTGGACGTGTCAGCAGCAGCGCAAGACCGGAAGAAAGAAGAAAACTTGGAACCAACAACGGTCAAGTGAGAAGCGACTACGGAGCGTCAGCAAACAAACGGTAAACAAGTACTGCAGTACAAAAGAGATACGTATTTAAAAGGTCATGACCGTAAAATTAATTGTTGAAACTTAAAGTTAAATAAATTATTGAATTTTGTTCTTTGGAAATGAAAGGAGCTTTCATTTGTCAATCATAATCTTTAATTAGTTGGAAGCATATAATTATTACATTTCAGATTCCACGCCATACTGTATAGTTGGCAGATCAGGTAATCGGCTATCGAGGCGATAGCGAGTATTTGTATCCGGACCCATCGACCCAAGCTAGCTGGATGTTTATACAATTTTGTTTAAATTAGATGGGAAAACTTTGGTAGTAATTAATGTAACCTGTTTTCTGGCGCCCAAATCTTAATATAAATTTGGAACAGGCCATAATTACAACCACACTCTTGATGAGACGATGGTAAAGGTATATTTCAATATCTTTAACGTTAAAATTAAGGACGTATCAGGTCTTCCAATAAAGTTGTATACGTGTTATTTTGTTAAGTTTGAATCAACATGGCACTCATATCACGTGTACGTATTGTGATCTACAAAAAATCAAAATTTGATTGCAAATTACAGAAAACTAACAATATTTTGATAAAATCTGTTTAAGAAATTATTTAAAGCTCAATAATATATAATGAAATATTCCAGTAAGAAAAAAATCTCTTGCTTCAATAATGAAAGTGCAGCCTGATTTTGAAAAGTGATGAACTTTCAAAAATTTCTAAACTTTACATTTATATTGAAAATTGGACGTTCGCGTTTTTTATAAGCAAACCAAAAGTTAATGCAATTATTCGAGTCAAACATGAAAGCAACGATTGGTCGTATTTGAGAAAATTTAGAAATTGCCCAACACTGTTCACCACTCCGAAAATTTAAGTATTATTGCAAACCGGCACCACGGAACGCTGATCTGCAGGAAATCCCGAACATTTTATTTGAGAGTTAAAAGTAACAATCTGGGCTTGTTCGCAAATATGAAAAATCTTCCGAATGTAATGACCAAAGTAAATATAGGGGACGTGGAATGTTCCAAAACGGCAAGTGCGATCTTTCCGAGTCACTCGGAAAAAGCTATTGCTTCTCAAAACAATAATGGGCGCCTCGCAAGTGAGAGCGCGTCAAAACGAGAATTTATCCGTAGTCCTCTTCGTTTGGTCGCGAGAATTCTCGTCCACATTCCTTAATACTAAAAATCTCTGGACCACAAACACACCTTCCTCATGACGTGCGTACCAAGTTAGAGCACGAAAGTTTCACATGCGTCTGAGTTCTGCGTGACACACATTCATGCATTCAGAGGGACATCGTGGGAAATATATTGACGCAGAAACGTTCAAACCGGATGTTACCACCGAAATCTCGAATTCGGATCTTTGGATCATATTTGCACTTGTCTGTAGTACGTCGAATATCCTGCGTATAGATAACAATAAAAACAACGTAGAAAAGGTAATGACCACGGCGAGGCTAGAAAACCAACAAAAGTACAAATGAAGCCAACAGAGGATAATCACAAACTGAAAGTGACGTCTACCGCCAAGAAAACACTACAGGTGGCAAAGGCGCCGCGTCAGCGAGGTGGCGGCGGGGGCGGGGGCGGCGGCGGCGGGGGAGGCGGCGGCGGGGGCGGGGGTGGGGGCGGCGGTGGCGGTTGCGGCGGCGGCGGGGGCGGGGGCGGGGGCGGCGGGGGCGGTTGCGGCGGGGGCGGGGGCGGGGGCGGGGCGAGGCGAGCACGCCAGGCGGCGCGGGAAGCGCCCGGGGCGCCGCAGGGATTATGCAGATTGGCGGGCGCGCGCCATTCATCGCGTTTGCAACATGCATGAGCCCCGACGCGCCTTCCTTCGCGCGGCGGCGCGGCGCGGCGCGGCGCGGCGCGGCGCGGCGGGGCGCCGTGAGGGGGTGAGGGGAGGGGCGCGCGAAAACAAACAGCTCCCGACCGCCACCGCGCACGAAGTGGGTCAGCCCGCGAGGCGGAACTCCGCGCCCGCCGCTAAGGGCCCGCCGTCGAATTTCCGTGATTGTCTGCGAACGCACGACGCTTTCTGACAAGGCTCGCCTAGGTTATGTGCATGTCACGGACAAGGAAGTTTTCGGTGGAAGCAACATGTAGGTTATTCTTGTGGAATCAAAAGTCCATAAGCTTTTTTTTTTTACTTTCGTAATTTTAAGTTTATGGTTTTTGACCTGAACATCAATGCGTTGATATGAATTTAAAATGATGGTTTTGATTTCTAGCTTTGAGAATTTTCACAATTAAAAAAAATTTCCAACGATACATTTGATATCAATCTTCTGTGGCATGAAAGGGTATCATATTTGCAAGACTTGGAGAAAACCATTCTTTACTGCTGCTGACAAATTCACCCTGTATGAGACGACGACATCCTGGTTTGTAAATCAAAGCAATCCAGGGGACGGCTACCATAATGTATAAAACCTTTCTGTTTTTAAACGTTGTGTGAAAGGCAATTACCGAAATTTACAATGCAGATATCCTGAGCATCGAACGTTTCACTATTTCTGTCTCAATCACTACAATCTTTACATTTCTCTATCTATTTTGTCATTACTAAATAGGTTTTCTGCTTTTTCATGAGTTCCCGACAATAACTTTACACTATGTAAATTTGAGCCTTAAAAAAATATTCAAGAAGAGGAAGGAATCAAAGTTAATATAGTATAGTTCAGAAGTCCATATCCCCCTCATCTGCGCTTATAATAATAATAATAATAATAATAATAATAATAATAATAAAACATGGCCTCCAATTTCCAACCAAACCAAGACTGTAAACTGCTAATCGACCATTAGTGCGTAACAGAGAAATGTCATCGACCTGTGACCGAGAGAAGAAACGGTTTCCTGAATTGCGTAGGCTCGATGGGCTCGAATTAACATGGCGCCACGTCGCGTGGCCGGCAGGTCTGCCTGTCGGTCGGTGGGTTCGTTGGTCTTTCCCCAATTTCTCCCGGAGAGAACGGACGCCCGACGCGCTTCGAGGCGCGGGCCGGGCGACGCCGACGCCGACGCCGACGCTTCCTGGATCTGCGCCGCCCGCGTAGGCGGGGCGAACGCACGCCGCCTACGAACCCATATTCAAATGAACCCGCCTATCGACATTCCGCGCCTTTCGCAGCCCACGGGCAATCCACCGAGATCTCCTGCTCTTACTGACCGCGATAAAATTATTTCGCAAACGGATTTGTCATAACCGATTGTAATCTCCCGGCAACAGATGTGACATCATCAATTGAAAACTGAAGACATACTCACTGTGGAAGTTCGTAAACTACAGCATCCTGTCTATTACACTCTAATGAGTATCTTAAATAGTTGTTCTCTAGATCTAGATCAATTTAGCGAATGTTTCTCGTTTTATGGGAAGCAAAGATTTTTTGAAAACAAAATAATAAATACACGAGTGATAATCAGCTAATCGAAAAAACGAGTGTTTATTGAAAATTGTATCAATGTAATATATCCCAGACGAAAGAGAAAAAAATGTTTATTTCGTTGAAAGAAATTAGATTTCTTGAGAATGTATTATTGACCCCCCACTCCTCTATTTAATTATTTTTGAACATCATTCCTACGATCAAAATTATATCTAGAGGGAATCACTTTAATATTTTCAATTTTACCTGTCTGACAGATTTAAAATATTTCAAATTAATGAATTAGATATGTAGCACTACGTAAATGAATAATTAAGTACTGCTCGTTTTATTCGATAAAAAACATTTCAAGATAAATAGTGAAGAACCAACATGCTAACTTGTACTATTACGAGTAGATTTCATCTCTGCAACTTATTAGGATAATTTTTTTAAACCTGATTTTTATTGTGACACACCGAGTGTGAACATATAATAAACATCCCAATCATACTAGTATATATTCCTTCTCTCCCTTCGTACATATCGTACAGAAACAGCGAGGCTCAATATCATCAAGATATTCTTTGCGAAAAGAAACTTATGTTATAATAATTTTCTTTCGTTGACTTTTCGAAGTCTTGATTGGTGTTTGAATGAGCTATTCGTGAAATCTGTTCTTTCCCCTTCTTACAATAGATATTTCGGACACGTTATTAAAACTTTCCAACCTTCTTGTTAAACATTTTAGTTCCATTGTTTCTTGTGTTTATAGATAGAATTATATGAAAATGATTCAATGCTATTTTATCCAATACAGAATAAAGTTCATTTATTGTCTATACTAATTTCAAGGGCGTCATATGGTTCACAATATCCCTTCTATTTTCGTACATTCTATTCCATTTCATTGCTTTCTGTTGACATTAAAGAAAGATATAAAATTTGCTTACTAGCCCGCTAAGATGGATCGTTTTAATGAAACTTCTGTAGTCCAATATCGGAACCTTGTAAAAATTTTAGACATATAACTCTATACACTTACTTGAATGGTAATAGTATGTTACTAAGCCTATTCGTAAGCTAACGAAGTGTGTTTACAACATGTAGCATTAGAGTTGCAATGGCTTACAATATATACCTTAAGAACAATAACTCACTGTACGAAAACTCTAACACTAATCCTGCTCATGAAAATCATTGCTAATTACTGAAAACTCACCAGCAATCTCATTAGAACATTCACAAAGTAAAATACTGGTTTGAAATTCGCGGGATGCAAAAGTATGTCGGATCCTTTTGAGAATATTATATTTCAAAGAAAAACAAATTAAAAAAATCAAAAACCCTCTGCACTAGCGTTGTTTGCACGGTTGAAGTGTTTCACTACATTATTATATCTTTGTACACCGTTATCAGAATATCTTTAAATTACTGTGCTAACATTGCAAGATTATACCCTTTAAGATGAAGGAACATCCATTAAAAAACGGAACATATGCGAAGATATGGTTGAGCAAACGTAAAGCAAATATCCGGACCCACTGCAAAACCTCCTGCTTCTGATGCTGGTAAAAATTAAGCTCTCTCAAAACAAACTTGTACAGAAATCAATGTTAATAATGAAATTGAGAAATAGTGCAATAATAAAAACATAACACTTATTTGAAGAACCAATTAAATAGTTTAACTGCCGTTTCAACTGAGACGATATCAACCTAATGATAATATAAATGAATTTTTATATTTAATTCTAGGACTATTTTTATAACAAGGAATACAAGAAATAAATGAATGGTGTATTTTCGTCAAAATAAGGTATCCAGATAATTGGAAATATATTTGAAAATGATATGATATCGTTAGAAATATGGTGATAACATTATTTTCAAAATTGGGAAAGAGGTACATGAGAAATAATAATGCCTAATAACAATATTGCCTAGTACAATTTGGGAACTCGTGTCAATGAACACAAAATAATCTTTAGAAGTAATGTATAATAAAACAGTGATAATATGATAATCTGATAAATAAACAGAATGTTTATCGGTAAAGAAGAACGTAAGATAGCTGAAATATTCATAATATCAAATAATAAGTAAATAAATATTTCTTTCATTGCATTGAAACCATAAGAAAAAATATTTCGAGTCGTGAAGTACGTTTTATTCTCTTTCTACATGCTTGTACCAACATTTTCACGGCCTTCAGACATGTACTCTTATGCACTCAAAGATACAATAAAAACACATCCTGGCAAGCAACCTGGTCTCTCCACGTTTGGTCAGCGATGCGCCCAAGGCATCACGCAATTCAAGCAAAAGTGTGAAAGGTGGCGGAACAACAGTGTTTTACTCTTCTGAAAATGTTACGTTCCTCTTTATAACAGCCATGCCGGGTGAAGAGAAACGTACCACAAAATATACGAATGACTAAATTCACATACATCTCCATTTCCTAATTCACAACACATATTTGTACGATACTGTTACATAAAACGCATTGTAAGAATAAATGTGCAACAGATATTTTGGGTAAAAAGTTTTTTTAATATTTTCATATAACGATATCTTCTACAAGAAAAAAGCAACAGTATGAAATTGTAAAGAACTTCACAGATTCGAATGAAGATTAGTTTACCTAAAACAATTAGTAGGGCTAGGTAGACTGAATCTAAATGCAACACCGTAGTTCGTGAAATGATACAAAATAATAAATAAAACGGAAATGCAATTCGAAAATGTGTTGTGCCTTAGTTTCATAACTCATTCTGGAATTTTATATTTTTCTTATTTGATTGGTCCATTTCTGAAACGTTTGCATACAAAAAGCTTTCTCTGTTTCTTTCTTCCCTCACGAAAATTTCTTATTCTTTCCTTAACTAATGTACTAAGAACCTCAAGAATTATACTTATTCCTTTTATCAAATTTGGCCACAACCAAGCCCTTCTAAGCTCTGGCAAAGCCAACCCCCTGCACAGTAAACAACCCAACGCAGACGCCCCCTCCGCAGCTCTGGAGTGCAGCTCAGGCGCTTCGCTCGCGCAGTAACTCAAAGGCGGCGCGCGCAGGCTGCGGCTCCTCGGGCGACAGCGGCCGTCGCATCGCATGCTAATAAGCGCCGCCGCGCAATCGGCGGCCATCTTTCCGCGTCCTCCTCACCCTCCCGGCCTCACGAGTCCTCGAGACCCTTCTGCGTTGTCGCCGCCCCCGCCCTCTTGTCGCCGACTTCCCCGCCACCGCCATGACACCGCCACCCCACTCGTCGGCCCCGCCGCCGTCCCCGCCGCCGCTACCGCCACGGCCCCCTCCCCCGCTTCCGATCCCCGCCGCCGCCACCGCCACCGCCGCCGCCACCGCCGCCGCCACCGCCGCCGCCACCGCCACTGCCCCCACCACCGCTGTCCCCGCCATCGCCGTCCCCCCTGCTGTCCCCGCCTCCCGTCCCCGCTGCCGTCACCGCTACCGCCTCCACCGCCGCTGCCTCTACCGCTCCCGCCCCCTTCCCCGCCGCCGCTAGCGCCACCGCCGCCGCCCCTGCCGCCGCCGCCCCCACCGCCGTCCTCGCCCCCGCTACCGCTACCGCCCCCGCCACCACCCCCGCCGCCGTCACCGCCGCCGCCGTCACCGCCGCCGCCACCGCCACCGCTACCACCGCCGCCGCCGCCGCCGCTGGCGACTCGTATTTTCTGCCTTTATGACGGATCCCCGCTGCTTATCGCGCGCACAATGTGGCTGCCGGGAGGTAAACGACGCGCAGATGAGGCGCGATAGGCGCAGCGCCGCGTATTTCTCTCGCTGCGTCTGGGGCGACGTGGAGGTATCCGCGCGGCCGCTGCCATCGCTGCCGCCGACGCCGCTGGGGCTGTCACGGCCAGGAGTTCCCCGTTGGCGCCGCTCGTCGCATGCAGTAGTATCAGATTCAGATTCATTACTCGACAAAAACACTGCTACCATTTTTTAGTTCACTCTATTTATGTCACTATTTTTATTGGTCATAACTATTGCTGTAGCTGTTTCCTTAGCCACCGCTTCCAGTTCCGCCGTGGTTATCATCATGGTCACCCCAACACAATAAATATTTACAACACTGCGACGTTACCTCCCTGACGGAGACAATGATTTATCAACCTATCCCTTGATATCTGCTTACTAAGTAGTCGTAACATCTACTTTGCCGTTCCCTTTAGGAGAAAGAAAGTGTTGTTTTGTTTAAGTGTCCTCTTATGAAAATAAACAGAAGAAATTAGCTACCAGAAATGCACGCCTTAAGAAAATTAGAAACTTGTGACTCAACATCAGTGCTTTAAGAACTGAAGTGATGTCCCATACGACTTTTTTTAGCTACTTTGAACTCATGGTTGTCATCTCAAACAAAAAGAAAACATCTTACACTAATCCTTTTGTCTTCCAGTTTAACCCTGGTAATCACCGTCTCTCAATCTTCTTATAAGGGACCCAACTTTCAGTTTAGAGAAGCTAGGTAGATCATTAGGCTCTTCGGGTTCATCCACCTGTGCCCAGAAGGTCATTGCTTTCCAAGAAAAAAACGTTCGTGGCAATAGGATTAGTGATGATTCTTACTGCTACGACAGTTGTAGTGAGAAATGTGACAGATGCGTCTCAGAAAAAACGGTCAAGTATGTATGATCCAGAAGTCCAGATACTGTGGCCGAAGCGAATGTTTAAATATTAAAAAGAGTTAAATATTTATTTATCTTCCAGTGATTTATGTACGTGTTTTTGAAGTAAAGCAGTAATATTTCGTGATTAAACTAACCGAAAAGAACACTATAATATTTGGTACATGTACGAACAGTTGATTTCGTCAATGTAAATATCGTAAAATGACGATATTTGAATGAGTGAATGAGAATTTATTGGCTCCGGGCGTGTGAAGTTTTGAGGTCATTAGCAAGTGTGATGTGTTAGAATCAGGAGTGATGTGGAGTGCATGTTATATCCCATTTTATATTCTTTTCCCGCTGGTACGAGAGATACGGCGCGACTCATCGATTTGAGAGGTTTTCTTATCCAGGTATCTCCCCCGGCGTAGGACATCCCCCTGCTAGCTCTCCACTAGTTTTCCAATGATATATTCAGTAGTATACTGCGAGTTCAAGGAGAGAGGAGAGGTGAAGATGAGGAAGGAAAGGGCTTGTCCCGTAGTGAGGGTACTGTTCTGCTATTCATGTGCTATTGATCAGAAAAAAAAAGGCAGAATAAACCAAACGGAGCAGCTGGTCGCAGAATTCTTCCCCTGTCAGGGTTTTGAATTTCACCAAGCTAAGAAGCTAGTCTAAAATCCGCTACTAGCTCAGTCAACAATACTACAGAGGCAATGGTGGAACCGTTACGCTATCGGAGTCGGTCAATGTTTGAGTAATGTATGTCCGAACTAATTTCGCACTGCAAGTTGACTGTGGCATTTTTAGAACAGTGGTCTTAAATGCGTTAAGCTAGTACGACGTAGCCTAGCTGAAAGAAAGCAGTTAGATGACCTGGAGTTGGGCTCAGCAAGGGTGCTAGTGTGGGGCGGTAGGTCTCGGAGTGACATAGAATCCATAGATACAGAGTAGCGCATTCCATTGTTGACAGTTGACAGAAGAATTAGAACTGTGGGATATTCTGTGTGTTGAGAATCATGAATCTATCCCAAACCAATATTAATACTCTTAAAAATCTCCATAATGTCACCAAGTGTTATAATTTTTGTTCAACTTCTGAATTTTGTTTGATGGGGCTATCGGGTGGGAGGATATTAAATGGCGATGGTTGCGCTACTCTGTGCATCTAGGGACTCTAGGAGTGACAGTGTAAGGGTGCCCCGCGGCGGAGGCGGCCGTGACTTTTGCGGCACGCGTGGCGCCGCGCTGAGGCGCGTCGGCGGCGGCCCGGGCGGGCGGTTACCTGCCCCGCGCAATCACGGCGCCTGCGGCAACCTGCGGCGGCGGCAGTGGCGGCGGCGGCCCCGCGCGCTCTCGCACGCACGCGCCCGCTCGCTCACCCGCGCAGCGAGCGTGTCGGCGGCGGCAGGTGGGCGGACGCGCGTGCGGTATGGGAGCAGCGGACCGCGCCCGTGACCGCATCTGCCCGCGACACGCGTGGCCCGTCGGGAGGAGGCGGGGGCGGGGGCGGGGGTGGGAGTGGTCGAGGCGAGCAGGTGCGCGCGCGAGGCGCCGCCGCCACTGCCCGTCGCGGTCGCGTAACGCGGCGCTGCCCGCTGGCGCCGCGACGCCGCGCCGTCCACGCCCACCGGCCGTGAACCCTGGAAGAAGCCCTTGCGCTGCCACTGTAATGGCTGTCGTCGACGTGTTGTGGAGGCAGACTGCTAGTACATTAAACGCTTGTGATTTTTTTCAAAATAATTGTTTCAGATTTAACTTGCAGGGGAACGACACCTACTTTCCAATTCTGCACGTACGTGATCTTTGTGATTGTCCTATTCACTTGTTTGAATCCAAAATATATTATATTCTTCTTCAAATGCTTCCCTAGCGATGTGAACCATTATATAATTTCTATTTCCTATATGATTACTCCTTATAATGTATATTGTGTTTGCGTCTACGTAAGCAATTTTGGAATGCATTTATTTAAAGAACCAAACACTATGATTATCAGAAAAATACGTCATTTATCTTTCTTCAACCACATGTTGACTAGAAGGGTTAAAGTACATAATTTGCTTTGAATCCTACTCTCTGTGCCTACGTTCAATTGACTTTTCTTGTCTACTATGAAACGCACAGATATCGATATGAAAGTCTCCAGACATTCACACGAAATATGACAAACCAGTTTCATCAGTCACTAGCGTTTCCATTGGAGACACTAATTCCCTTTTCTCCTGCGCGACCGGCGTCACGCTAACCTGTTCTCCACCGCGTTACCACCCTTGCGCGGCCGGTTTCATCACGCCCCGTCATTGTCACCTCGCCACCTGCAGCCGGCCTGCACCACCCCCATCCCCCAAGCCCCCGCCACAGTCGGCAGCACAGTCGCCACAGCGGCCACCGGCGCCGTTCCGGACGCACGAGCGATCCGAGGCGCTGCGCAGCGCAGCCCGACCGCCCCTGCCCGTCGCCCGCGGGCACCGGCCCCCACATCCCGCGCCGCTCGGCCCGGACGCCCACCCGCTCTCCCACCCGCCCGCCCGCTCGCCCACTCGCTCGTCCGCTCGCCCACCAGCCCGCCCGCTCTCCCACTAGCCCGCCCGCTCGCCCACCCGCCCGCCCGCTCGCCCACTCGCTCGTCCGCTCGCCCACCAGCCCGCCCGCTCTCCCACTAGCCCGCCCGCTCGCCCACCCGCCCGCCCGCTCGCCCATCCGCCCGCCCGCTCGCCCACTCGCTCGTCCGCTCGTCCACCCGCCTGTCCGCTCGTCCACCCGCCTGCCCGCTTGCCCACCCGCCTGCCCGCTCGCTTGCGTGCCCACCCGCTCGCTCGTCCGCCCACTCGCTGGCTCTCCCGCTCGCTATTCCGCCCGTCTACCCGCCCGCTTGCTCGCTCGTCCACCCACCCGCTCGATCACCGGCTCGCTCGCCCGCCCACTCGCTCATCCGCCCGTCCACCTGCCCGATCGGCCGACAGCCCGCTCGCCCGCGCCACACCGGCACTCCCGCCCACCCGCCCGGAGCAACCGAACCGCGAAGCCACCGCGGACCGTATAGGTCCTCAGATCAGGCGTGACCCGATGCGGCGGTGGCGCGCCTGTACAAAGAGCATTTTTTACCGCCCGGTGGCAACGCCTCGCCGCGGCCTTGCGAACGACCTTAACGCCGGACACGATATAAATAGCCGGACAACAAAGCGCAAGAAGCGACGCGCGTCTTGGTCGCTGGCGATGACGTCTGCCCACGCGAGGGGGTTGGCGATTTAGCTTAAATTATACGGAACCGAAAGGATCATTTTCTTCGTTATTTGCCCGCGCCCTGTACCGTGTTAAAACAATCACGCCGAGTCTGTATTTCCAAAGACTTTCACAATACGCCTGCGGAAAAAAAAAAGACGACCCGAAGCGTATAATCAGAATCGGGAAACGTAATCTAGGAGTCGACGGGAGGCGGGTGCGGGCCGCGGTTTATGCTTGTATCAATTTCCAGAGAGGTGTCGGCGCGGAAAGGAAGAGGGACGGAGGCGTTCGTTTGGCACCTGCCGCGGGCGCGCACGTCCGCGCCCGGTTGCCGCCCACCCCGCCCCACCCCCGCCGCCAAATTACAGAAGGGCGCGCGAGGCCATTACCCCGCCGGCCAGAGGGGCGGCCTCTGTAAACGGGTGCGGCCCGCCCTATTATGTGCGATGGAATATTGTGCTGGACGGTCGGGACCGTTGGGCGGGCGACCAGGCGGACGGTGGAGTGGTCGAGCGGCCGAGCGGTCCGCCGGGCGGCGGGCGGGCGGGCGGGCGGGCGGGCGGGCGGGCGGGCGGGCGGGCGGGCGGGCGGGCGGGCGGGCGGGCGGGCGGGCGGGCGGGCGGGCGGGCGAGCGGGCAGGGGGCCGACGGGTGGCAGGGCAAGAGGGCGGAGGGCGACAGGGCAAGGGGACGGGCGAACGGGAGGGCAAGAAGGCTGGCGGGCAGGGGGGCAGGAGGGCAGGAGGGAATGGTGGGCGTAAGGACGGGAGGGCAGGAGGGCGAGTGGGCGTAAGGGCAGGAGTCGAGCGAGTATCCACGAGGGTGAGCGGGAAGGCGGGAAGGGCGGGCGGGGTTGGGGGTTGGTTGTTTGGTGGGTGGGTGGGTGAGTGAATTGGCAGGCGGGCGGTTGGTTAGCGGCGGGTGGTTCGGGGGCTCGGGGGGTTGGCGGCGGGGTGGGGCAAAAAACGCGCTGTGGTGGCGGCCGCCTTGGGCCGTGGTCAGCGCCCAAGTGCCGACCTTCCCAGGAGCCTCCGCGATAACCCTGGCGTACGCGCCTGCTTGAGGGTGAGTGGAAGCGGACGTGGACGGGCTGGTTTGGCTCGCTGCGGGGGTGCGCCTCGTTTTGTGCGCTGGCGGCGTTGATGATGTGGTCTCGTGGCCTGGACGCGAAAAGTGGGCTGACGTCACCATGGCATTACCTTTAGTGTGGACTATCAAAAAAGAGGCTGAGAGACTGAGTTTAATTGTAAACATAATAGAAGTACAAGTGTAATATACAGGGGATATTTTCGCATTGAAATTACACATGTATTTATTTAGTAAATAGAATTTCGGTTGAGCGTAGATGATATACGTATAATTGAAGTATGTATTGTTTTCCTTTTGGTCACCCGATAGCCAGATTATTCACGAAAAACTTCACAGACGACGGATAGCTGGAAATATTACAAAAATATACATCACAAACTTAAGAATTGTTTAGCTTACTGAGAGGAAATAGCAACCATGGAAGTAATATGATGCATGTTAATTAACTTTAAAGGAATCTGTGGCTTCTTTCCTTATCAATAAAAAGGAAATAATTAAAAAAACAATGGAAATGTAAAAATGACCCTTCATATTTTTCTCTAAATATAGGGAATTCTGTCTCGCGCTCTATATTCCTAACAGTCCTTAAAGTCAATTCAAGGAAAATTATGGATCAGTTTATTCCCTAAATCTTCATTCGTTTGTTACAGGTGCTTATTATGCTTATTATTGCAAAACTTGTTATGGTTCATTATTGCGTCATGTGATGAATCTCTTCGTTAAGACTTTATTTCATCTAATAGTGAGTCATGAACATTTTAAACGATTTTTTCAATCTTTCTTCGTAAAGAACATCTTAACGATCATTCTATAAATATCTTCTTTACGACTATCTCTTACAGCGAGGCAGGGAACAAGCCCAACAGTTAAACATTCTCATGACCCCGGAAACAAGAGAGACGTGGACGTTATTCTGGACATATTTCACTCGCGGACACGCTTCTCTGCTGCGGGCAGTTGCCACCGCCGCAGTCGTTGGGGCTGTCGCCTTCGTCTTTGCCGTCGCGCCCGGCGCTCCAGCTAGTTTCGCCCTAGACGCCCGCGACGGCACAGCATCCCCGAGCACCATCGGCGGAGCATCGCTTCCACTTGTTTGTGTTGGCTTTATGAAATAATAATTGCCTCAGTGGGAAGACAAAGGCTGAATGCCAGCCGGTTTATGCGACGATGCTGCTGGCGGTGGCGGTGGCGGTGGCGGTGGCGGCGGCGGCGGCGGCGGCGGCGGCGGCGGCGGCGGCGGCGGCGGCGGCGGCGGCGGCGGCGGCGGCGGCGGCGGCGGCGGCGGTCGTTCTTGCCGCAATATAAATCGCACATCTTTATGCCGCCCGCCTTCATGAGTCATGAGGCGCGGCCACCCAGGCCGGGGCCCTGGGGCCGGCGAGCGCGGGCTTCGAACCCGCTTCCCACGGACTTCCACGGCTGGCGGCCGGCGCTGCTTTGCATACCGCCAGGCCGTGCGTACGCGGAGTCCGCCGCCCGCGCTGTCCTTACCGCCATTCAATTGCCACCGCGAGAGCCAATGTCGCTGAAACTAGTGTCTATCTTTTTGGCCTTGTTCCAATGTCATTTTCGCTCCTCCGACAGACATGGTCAAACTCGTGGTGGTCAATTCGTTCATTATTTTTATAGTTATTGCTAGCAATGCCTTCTATGTCGTAGAAAGTAGACTATCATATTGGCCTTGAATCAATGACACTTTAACACCTCCAATAGTCATGATAAACCCTCAGTTGTCAATTCGTTGATATGTTGATTTTTTTGTTACTACAGTGGTTATCGTTCTTTCTAACACACAGCAAACGTGCAAAAAAACATCACCTCATACTCTGCATTATGGCCAAGGACGGCCTTGTAGTAGCGATGGGCATGAATGTATTATGGCACTCATTATTACCCTGAAAATCGATGATCCACATGTGTAGAAAGAGTAATTTTCGGATAGATATGAGCTTCATTTAATGTTCTATGTATTAAAAGCTATGGAAATTCTACATGGAAAATACTGTAGATGGATCGATTAAAATTATTCAGTGTCTGAAAATAATAATCAATCATTTTGATGATTGATTTATTTGATTTTGAAGATGTTGCATTGACCTGTAGACATCTAAATATTTTCTTTGTTATTTTAATTTAAATATTTACTCATGTCTACGACAAAAATTTATTGTAATTGCAATACATAACGCATGTCTTTTCAGGTTTCTCCGTTTAGTTAGGTCTCCTTTCGTTTTCAAGTTTATTCATTCGCGAAATTAAAATAATTTCCCGAACTACGATAAAATGCATTTTTTCATGAGCTAAAGAACGTAAATCAGAATGTCTCCTAGTGTAATTTGCTCTGAGTAATAGGTCGTTATTCTTGTTTTCGATATGAGTTACATTACTCACGTGAAACACGCTGAATATTTGCGGTCAAAGCACTGAAACATGATACATCTCTCACCACGCGCTGTATACCGCAAACTGAAAGAAGGAAAAAAAAAATAATAATAAATGCTCAGAAGAAGCATGTAAGATCCGCAGCGGAACCGTAACAACAGTTTCCGATTCCGTTTCCATCTGTTGCCGCTCCGCGCGGCGGGGGCAGCGAGCGTGGCGGGCCGCGGAGCGCCGCGCCGCGCCGCTAGGAAGCCGGCGGGCGGACGCCGCGCCGCGCAGGTTATCTGTCGCAGTCCGCTCCGGACGTGCCTCCCGGGCAGCCGGCGGCGCGATCACATCGCGGCACGCGCTCTCTCAGGACTTTTTTTCCACATTCTCGCAAACAGGAGTACGTTACCTGAGCTCTCGTGTTTTAGTTGTGTGTTACATTTGCGTGATTTGCTGTGTTTGTTCGAAACGTTTTTGTGCACGTCTGAATCAAAGAAATTGCGGGAAACCGCTGAAAACGGTCGTCTTAAGGAAAAAAAAAATCTTGGAAGTTATACTTCATTAGAAATATGTACCCATTTTAATAAACACCAGTGTGTTTTCAAAACTCGCTCAAAATACTAAAAATGATGCAATGTTTCCTTGTTTAGTTTCAACCTTTACGTGAACAAAACATTTGTTGGACAAAACAATTATTAATTCTCAACAAAAGCCCGTTTTCCAGGTGATAAGACTTAGGAGTTTTGATGAAATTATTTTGATCTATTTGAGAAAAATCTTAATACATAAATCTGTTAATGTACAAATGTTGGTAAAAGATAATTACAAAAATAAAATTATGGCTCAGAAAGCAATGTTACGAATACATGGTTTCAATGAGTCACGTCTTCATGAAATAACTTTAAATGAAGACCTCTATAAAACCACTTTCAAAATCTAAATAACCGAATTACGAAAAGAAAGAGGTTAACCCTTAATTTCCGAATACTCGTCGCTTGCTTTCACGATGGTCACGTCCACTTCCCATCAACAACCAAAATGCGAAAGAGAACGGCTTTGCTAGAATGCTATTAATACGTTGGATCTCGAGGTGAAATCCGACTCTTCGTCCGGCCAGATGCTGTCGCTTTCCCACTGTGCGGCGGAGACAGCGTGGCGCGCCAGCCGAAGAGCCTGCTCCGCGGCCGACGCGGTCCACACGCACGTGCGCCGGCGTTGCGCAGGTGGCCGCCGCCTTGCAACGTCCCGGCCGGCCCCAGCCGGCTCCCACTCCCGTTCACAGTCGCAGAGCAAGCGGCGACCATAATCCTCAGTTACAGTGTTCATTATCAACGCAAAGCGCATAGCTACAGGCTAATAAATGATGAAAAACAAGAAGGAAAGGAAGAAGAATTGAGGGACAAGATTGACTGATTATTTCGTGTTTTCGGGCGCGTGAGCGGTAATGGTCATTATTCCCGTAAGCGTAGTGCTGTTTTTGTCAGAGGACGAGACCGTATTCTTCTCTAGACGATTGGTGAGACCTGGCGCCGACCTAAACGTAGGGTTGCGGGGTTATCCCCATCCAGATATCTCCCACCGCCCCATCCAAGACAGTCTCTGAACTTCCAACTGGTCCCTAACATGAGCGGTAGAGTAGTGCATGTAAATGTGTGGGTAAGTAAGAGGTGAGGATAAGATGAGAAAGAGGAAGGAAAGATTGCTGTGGTCCGTGGTTCAATTGTTATGGTACTACTCCGGAAGATAATATTTAATAGTATATTTACTGTGTACTATTCAAAATAAAACATTAGCTTGCACAGTGCCATTTCCTACTGAACAAAATATCATTGAAATAATTGTAGGCAACTGAAGTGGGTGGTTTTCAATTGCTTTTCACAACTCATTTGATTGACACTGGATACAAATAACGAGTCTAATTTTAGGACATTGTGGATATTCAGAAACAAATTGGATCATACGATTGGCCAACCAATATTAACGCTCCTGAAAAATATGCAAAAATAAATTTGGATGTATCAATTACTGAAAACGAGAATACGATCACAGAATACAAAACACCACGAAGACAAACATGAACAAACGAAAAATAATCCCTGAACAGTTGGTCAGGCTATTCTATAAATCTTAGTGATCTTGGGTGTTTCTTTATAGAATAAACTGAGAAATAAATCGGTGTGAATATCATAGCAAAAATTGGTGGAAAATGTGAGACTTGTAGTAATAAAAGTCAAAAATCACGCAAAATGTGATATTTTCTATAAAGAATTGTTGAACAAATGAAACAAAATAGACTTCTAATATAGAGATCGTGAATGTTACAGAAGACCTTGATGTGATGATGACTGAAATTGATGCTGACAAAGTAGAATGATGTATTTCTGCTTTCTTTCTCTTACTTTCCTTGTTTGTGCGAAGAAGGGGTGGATGACTGATCACTGAGTTCCTATACTGTTATAAATAATGAAAAACAATATTTCTGATATAGTATGGAGTTAGCCAGCATGTTTTACAAAGAAATCGAGAAATCAAAGTAAAATGTAAAAGTAAGTAGTAAACAAAAGTAAAATGTTTCATAAATGTTAGGTTTACAACCTTCAATAAAGTTTTAAAAAACTTTTTAAAATAGTTTAAAAGTTTTTTTTATACATCGATATTTAAAAAGTCGATTAAATGAAACAGACACTAACACTTTCAAAAAACAAATCTGTTACCCATTTGAGCCACGAAGATGGCATGTTTGCAACATATTTTACTGGCGTTGAAATGAATCCGTTATTAATGGCAAAGCCTACTGAAGGAAAAGATTACTACATAAACAAGGTATGGAACATATACGATAGATTTATGTAGTAAGCCATGGGCCATGGATGTCATGACGACGAAAGGGATCAACAATGAAACAGAAGAGGTCAGAACGTGCTTGTGAGCAGACTTAAAAAAAATAAAGTGTATTGTTAATTGGACCCAAACGGGAAGAATTTGAGCGTTCCAGAGAGCAATGTTGATTACGGTGGAACGATATTAAAACTGGGTATACTCACGAAGAAATTGAACTTAAGAAGATGCTGTAAAGGTATGGTGGCTGAGTTTTCATATGATTAAAGGAAGTTGAAAGTATTGATATTGCTAAACGAGAAAAGACAACGTCGGTGGAAAGAAGGATATTAAGGAAATATGAGCAAGTATTTTCGGTAAAAAGGAGGAGGATAAGTTTTCTATGAACTATTTGATTTTTTTGGAAAACGTAGAATAGTAGAATGGACTGTCAACAATATCTTTAGTGTGTTTCGTTTGTGATTGTTTAATGCATTTATTTGTTTGTTTCATGCAAGTTAGCGTTTTATTATTTTTTTAATATTGCATTTCAATTTAACTGTTACCAAGAGAACAAGCAGATAGTAGAATGTGGTAAATAGTACTGTGTTTAGTTTTATCAGTTGTAATTATTTTTTGTTAATAAATTTTTATCTCGAACTTTGGATTTGTTTTTGTTTATCATCATTGCCAGCACGATTATTATTCGAATACACAGTGTATAGTGTGTTATTATCACCCCTAATTTTTATAACTATATATTTTTTCAATTATTATTTTAAATACACTTTAATTTTATTGAAAAAAGGAAAAATAGTACAGCGTTTAGTTTTCCCAGTCTTGATCAAGTGGTGTGTGACGCCGCGCCTGACAAGCACGCAACCCTCCCAACACAGCTGTGCATCCACACGCAACGCGCGCTGCCATCAACGCAGTCAATATTTTAATGCTGTGGAGACACCAGGCTTAGAATCATGTTGCTCCTCCGAAAAAAATGCCTCTATTAATTATAATGAAATAACTTTTCATACAAGTACAAATGAAAATCAACAAATTAGAAAAAAAATGGATATATTTTATGACAGTTTTCCGCAACACGAGGC
This sequence comes from Acheta domesticus, assembly GCA_031308135.1. Taxonomy (NCBI): domain Eukaryota; kingdom Metazoa; phylum Arthropoda; class Insecta; order Orthoptera; family Gryllidae; genus Acheta; species Acheta domesticus. The sequence goes on along the minus strand of JAHLJT010009436.1, from coordinate 249,514,489 downwards.
CTCCCGTGGATGGAGTTCCCTAAATAACTGCTGATTTTGATTTTATAAAACACCCCATCCTTGCTGATGCAAATATGCACGGAACAATCTACAGCAGCAATGTCAGCCACTTGGTCGTATATCAGGATTTTGAATCAGTGGGTATAAACATGAAACTTGGGGACAAAAAATGGTGTATGGAATGACTGGGGTTATGAATAAAAAATTGGATAACGACGAGAACAAACTACTTCCATTGAAGGACTATAAAAACGTCATTGCTGTAAAGTAATGAAGTACTTGAGGATCCAAAATCACTAAAACAAGAAAAAATACAATTTCTGAGCGAAAGAAATGACTCGATGACGATGAGATTAATTGCATTTCCAATAGCATTTTCAAATGACTTACATTTACCTTTGGTCAGTGCTAAACATTTTATGATGTCTTCTTTATAAAAAACGCTTCAAATCCACGTTATTCATGATATAACTCTGTTACATCCCATTTTACTTATTGTGTTTTAGTCAATGTGCAAAGGCGTGAACACCAATACCCATATATTCCATGTTGTTTATTTTATTAAGTACAATCTGTACAATAAAAATATTATATGTACGCTTAAAAATTTGCTTTTGTGAGAAACGCTAAGATATAATACTATGTACAATGTAATGCAGCAATATGGCTTCGGATTGTAAGGTGTGTTCTGAAGAAAAGACAATGAGTGAATATGTTATTTGTATCAGAAATACAGACTATTTGAAAATTCCAAATGAAAAGAAAGTAGAAAGAGTGTTGAAAATAAAGATCAGTAATAATGGATTATAATGAATGCATTCTCTTAGGAAATATTACACTATTATTGAATTTGTTAAGTGAAAATGAAACACAAAATAGCTTGATCTAAATATGACGTTCTTGATTAGTCAGTCAATAGCTAATCAAACAGTGAAAAGTCATAAAAGGAAACCGCAAATTTCTTCGTTTAATTCGTATTAGTAACAATCATAAAATGTATTGTAACTTTAGTTTTATTACTATTTACATCAGATCTTAATATCTCATAATTTGTTTATTTTTCGATTGATGTCATAAAAGGAATTTATTTGATATACTTCTATAATACATTCTCTGTAAGAGAAGAGACAAAAGCAATGTTATTTGTGTCTCACCAGTGTGTTCACAGGTACACCTTTGTAATAGTAACGATCGCCTAATACGTATTGCATTGGTAAGTCCAATTAGCGATTTCGTTTCAGTTCATTCATACAGTACAAATTTAGAAGTATATCATACAGCATTATGAATATTGAATTCGATTTGGTTGAAACGTGTTGTCATTTTACATGCAAGAATTGGTTGACAAATAGAATAAAATTCTCTCCTTAAAAGCCACACAAAGAACTAACGCGAAATTCGCCCATAAAAATTCGACGAGGAAAATTCTTGCACATTGTGAATATCGGCGTGTTCGTCGTCGGGACTACATTTTTTGTTATACTTTTTTTTCAGCTTGGCAAAAGGGACGAGTGGCGGCGGTTTTTCTGAGTCACCTTGACCATCGGAGGCGGCCTTGAGGTACGTTGACACCGCGCGTCATCGTCGGCGCGTGTTTTTGCGCGGCGGGGGCTGGCGGCGGAGACGCGGCTGCGAAGCGGGGGCGACGTGGGGGCGACGCGGAGACAGGCGGCGAAGACGCGGCTGCCATGCAGGGCTGGAGGGAGGGGGACGCGGGAGCAGATGGTGGAGACGCTACAGCGATGCGGGGGGCGGTGGCGAGGCGGGGGCGAGGCGGGGGCGAGGCGGGGGCGAGGCGGGGGCGAGGCGGGGGCGAGGCGGGGGCGAGGCTGGGGGCGAGGCGGGGGCGAGGCGGGTGGCGAGGCGGGGGCGAGGCGGGGGCGAGGCGGGGGCGAGGCGGGGGCGAGGCGGGGGCGAGGCGGGGGCGAGGCGGGGCGAGGGCGGGTGCGGGGGGTGAGACGGGAGTGAGGCGGGGGTGAGGCGGGGGTGAGGCGCGGGCGTGGGCGGGGGGCGGAAGCGGGGGTGACGCGGGGGCGACGCGATGTGGCGGCTACGGAGACGGGGTTATTCGGGGCCGACGGAAGCTCCGCCCATGGAAACTGCCACTGTCGTTCTACGTGATTTGATTCGCCCTCTGCTACCCCTTCTATTCTTCTCGATCCCAGCCGAAGAGGGAACAATCGTCATGTTTTTACTGAATGCTTCAATCAAATTATTTGAACGGTCGCTGCTGACGAGGCTATACTTGTGTGGCACATGAAAAATAGAAGTCTGAGGGAGAACGAGATTACATTTATTCTGTGAAATGAGTCCATTATGGTAATTACCTTTAATTCTCACATACAACATATGTTATCAATGACAATTGGAGTGATGAAGGAAAATTTGAAATACAGAAAAATGTTTTTATTTTTAATAAAATTAATTATTTTTGTGCTTGTCCTTGAATTCAAACCTAGTTTCTAATAATCTTAGCGAATCCACTCTCTGACTCACACACTATACTCACCTCCTGAGAGAACTATAATCCTCAACCACTAAAATTTCGTTTACATTCTTTCTTTCGGGATTAATTATGTTCAACATTTGCTTATTAGACAGCAACATAATATCTCTCTTTCGTATTATTCTCTTATTCTTTCTTCACAAGGTATTTTAACTAAGTTATTGTTTATCTATTTGATTAATATTTAGCTTTGTTCCAGCAATGACCAACTTCTTTTTCGGATATCGGTCTGCCTGGACTTCATTATTTCCTCTTTCCCGCCCTTATTACGTCATTACCATTCACAAACGCTTGGAATCGGGTCAACGTTATTTTCCTGTTTCGTACTCGTCCCGCAGTCAAGCGCTATCTCCGATTCCCGTCTCGGCTTCTCTCCCCGTGCTCGCGGGAGGTCGGCGCGCGGGCCAGAGAGTGGGGTTTGCTCCGCGCGTTCGCTCGTGGCGAATGCATTGGACGCGACGCCAGCGGCCGCCGCGGGGCAGGCCGGCGCCGCCCCGCGCCACGCCACTCCGCGCCACACCGCCCCCGCATCGCCGGCGAGATATCCGCAATGAAACCGCGTGTATCGGCCGTCGGGCAGGTCTAGTTCCAAAGCGAGGCTTCCGCGCACGCGCACCGCGGGTGTTTGCACACTACATTTGTGGCGCTAGGTGTGGAAGTTCCTTGTAGATTTATTCGACGCGCTAGGTTGCGGTAGGCCCTTGCAGGCGTATTTGACGTCCTGGGTTGCAATTAGTGATTGCGGGAAAAGGGGGATGAACATAATTCTCCATGAGGTGGTGTACGGAATTGGGAAGTAGTATCGTAACACCCAATCAATCACACACAGATCTCGGGGAAAAAATTCAATCTGCTGTTTTCTTAACATTGAAAACAATTTTGTGTGAATCCTTTCTAATCACGTAAATCTAATTTTGTAAATGTTGAGCCAAACATATTTGAGACATAGAAGATTTTATTACTTCTTACAGGCTTTATTTTTAAAGGAAGAACTGATCATAGTGAAAAACGGTATTCATTGTACTTCGTCTAGAATAATATTATCGTAATCAGAAAGCAAAAGCATAGACGAAAAAAAATGTATTACTGAGCAAAATTATAGCAAGCACACTTACTTCTAGGCCTGAAAATTAGCATAATTTTTATTTTTTGAGATAATGCAAATTTTGTTCTGAACAAAAATTTTAATCCCCTCAGAACGTAGAAAAGAATTGGATTGTACACAAAAGAGAAACATATCTCGGGTAGAATTACAGTACAGAGAAAACTTGTAAAATTGAAATGACATGAACGCAAAGTTAAATTAATAATGTATTTTTGAATATTAGAAATGTATGTAATCAGAAAACCGAATCTAAATTTCTCCCTCAATATTGTAATAATATGTGTGGTTTTCCATTAGCCAAGTTTTTATTTGGAGATATGTTGTGCGCGTATTTTATAATTTTTAAGACATCAAAATATACTATTTATTCTGCAGTTTCATCCTAACAGATATTTGCATCTAATTTTAATGCCTAAGTTGCTCAATTGTCTTGTTGAGACTTGACACAAAAATATTTCTTAATTTATTAACACCGATCTTCCAAATGTTACCCGCTAACCAGCTTTAGTTTCGGCGTGTCTTGTCAAATCTTATGGAGCAGTTTGAGTTAAATAAGTGGTCAGATTATAGCTTGGAAATTGGACCCTGAAGATTTCTCATTAATTTACGAGTCGCTTAGCGACGACTGGTCAGAAAAGGCGGTAATAAAAATCAACTAATTTGAAACTACACCTTTCTAATTTGTGCATTCCGTATATATTGTTAAACTTTATTAGTGTGTATGTCCTGAGTGTATTAGTCTTGGAAAAAGTCCAGTATGGCCACTGCTAGTGATGCTTCCAAGATGTCTTACACTTCATTGTTTAAGTGTGAGACAAAACAGGTGAAAGAGAGGGGAGGGTGACCCGGATGCAACTCGGTGTTTGAGAGAAAGGCTCCAGCCGCGAACGCCCCGAGGCTGCAGCGCCGCAGACCGCAGGCGGGCGATACGTCAGCTTATCAGGCGACCTTCACGAGCCGCCGCAAGGTCGGGCAAAAACACGAAGCTGCTGCTGATGCTGCGGCGGCGGGAGTGGTGGCGGCGGGGGCCACTCCTACCCATTGTCCGCGCACGCCAGCGTCCCTCTTGATCAACGTACTGCGCCTGCCCACTTCGTCTGCAGAAAAGCATAGGCGCCTTTGGTTTTAGCCGCAGATGTTGACTTTTGAATACGTTGCATTACAAAAAGGGCCATTAAATTCCCGTTTTGTTTTTTGAAAATCACATTGAATCTCCTAGGGGATGCGATATTTCGTGTAAAAAGGTCTGAATTTTTGCAAGTTCATCTCTTACATTCGGAATGGTTTATTTTAATGCCAGCCAATTTACTAAAGAAATGTTGAACATATTACTTTTATTCTTTTTCATTGAACTATTTTACCATCTTCGAGTTCAATATAATTACACAAAATGGCTGTTTGCTGCATGACTTCGCGTCGCACGAAGAACCTTCTCGTTGCGACGTCATTGTGAAATTCAATGTAACTAAAAGTTGACGGGTTACTAGATATTGTATTACCGCTCCAACAATCAAAAAAGAAAATATATAAATTCAGAATTCGTTTCACAGCAACAATACCATATTGATCATATATTAGCATTTGTTCTTCTAATGAAAAACATGAATCCATTTATGAAAATAATTTTACAAATTCAAAACTTCCAACAATCAAATAACAAGTAGTATTTATATTAAAACATTATTAGTTAACTTCTTGTTAACACTGCAATGAAATCTCGACAGTGTGGCGGTTGAATTTAATGCGTTCTTTAATGTGGGATTTCATTTTTACATGAACGTCTTAATTACTTTTCACACCTTGCGCCTCCCAACAATTTTTAAAATTCACAGAAAACCATAACAAACACGGAAATGAAATTTCAGAAACTCTGGTTTTTATGTCTTTATAACTTGCGGATTAAATTATTTCATCTATTTTCAGGATATTAAGTTTATGTTATAAAACAGAGTTATAAAACAAGCTATAACAAGGACGCTTCTCAGTCTCAAAGCACTATCCTCTTTTAAGCAATTGCTGTAATTTTTGAATATTTAATTTTATAAGAATAAGCTTTATGTCTGTAAGAGTAGGCATACAAATAATAGTTACATTATTTTGTTCATCACAGTATGTTTGCACACAAATAATCAACATAATCTATGAAATATAGTATGTATTTCAACTCAGTTCGTGTTATGGAGAGGCGAGGGAACATCCGGGTCAAATAACTTCTTAGGAAGCTGACCGCCTTTGTGCCGAGATTGGGATCGACTCTTCGGCGTAAGAAGTCTTTCTTTTATTTTACTTGCCTTGTCTATTTGTTTTATTGGTCCAATGTAAACATTTCGAAGGCTATTTTTTGCTCTTATTTATTCATTTCATTCGAAGTGTTCGCAGCATCCGTCCGCAGCTTCGATAAGCATCAGATTCAGCAACTAAAGAACAATATGCTTCCTCTAATTGGCCGAATGCTTGAGATTTCAGGCGGTGCCGAATTGCTTGAATGCGGCTGCGCTTATAAATCACAGGCAGGGTTTTCAGCCGCCGAAAAAAAGTGTCCCGACGCGCCCGCTTTGTGATGCCGCCGCCCGCGCAGCGCCTCTCATCTGTTTACCCGCCGCCGCCGCCGCCGCCTGCGCCCTCCCCCACCTCCTCCCGCTCACATTCCCTTCCAACGGTTACTTCTATCCCTTTCCCTCAAGCACTCCCTTTTGCTTCTTTGTGTCCTTCTTTTCATTATTTTTCAACTTTAAGCTTCAATACAATCTTCATCTTTGTGTTTCTAATTATTATGCTCTTCTCCCTTTTACACTCTTTGATTATATGTTTGTATTTTAGGCAATTCCTCTTTCTCTGTCTCTCTCTTTCACTGTCTCTTTCTCACCCTTTTTGTCTAACTCTGTCTTCATTTCTCTGCCTAACTCTCTGTCTCTCTTTCTCTCAGGATTTTTAAAATTTTCCATCACTAAATCTTTTCTATTTCTTAACCTTTGAAAATGTTCATTTATATTATTTGATTCATTTCCAGATTAGTCCATTTTAAAAATAAATTTACCTCATAGCTGCTGCTTACACAAAATGAATCGTGCAGGAACACTTTCACAAAGAATTTTAGGATTGATCTCTATAACAATGAACAAAGAATGGAATGCGATGGAAGCTCCAGCGTCACTGACGAGGGTTGTGGGTACGACTGATGACAAAATGGGAAGGTGTGTTAGAGAAGACAATGTATGGAGCGTGATGCAAAAAGGAAGGAGGTACACAAGCATGTTGCCGGTCGTGATACAGACGTATGTGGAGAATGCAAAGTAATGTAAAGAAGAGAGAGCAGTTGAGATACAGCTCAAGGTACCGGACAAAAAGAAGAGGAGAAAATTGAAAGACAGAAGCGCTAATATTTGGGGAGGTTTAGTAGTGGGGTCAAGTAAGATTAAATTTTATCACGATAATTTTGAGGAATATGTTAGAAATGGCGAAGTGTCAAAGATCTAATTCTGAAAGGAACTAGCATAGCAATATGAAAGGTCATTAAATCACCAAATACACTCTCATGTACTAGGAGAATACACAAAAAAATGTTAAAGAACGATCGAGACAAAAAAGTCTTGCCCAAAAATCTGCGAGTTTCTAATAAAAGAAAAAATCCTATATTAAAATGGTAGAAATGCAAATTAAGTACGCGAAATAACACACAATGGCCAATGAAGGAAAGCAGGTTCTGAAGGCCAAAGAACTACCGAGAAGTCGGCTAGAATCTATTTCCAAGGAGGCAATGGCAAAGTGATAAATCTCGAAGGAGTTAGGGTAGCAAAATTTAGGATCATTTTATTCACCAAATACACTATCACGAACTAGAATAGTCTATGAGAATTTTTTTAGTTCAGTGGAGACAACAAATAGACTTACCAAAATTTCTGTCGAGCTTCTAACAGACGGAGAAAAAATCCCAAATGGAAATGGAAGACATGCCACTAAAAAACACAAAATAACACATTATGGTCAATGAAGAAAATAAGGTTCGGACGACCACAGAACAACGACGAAAACGGCAGAATCTGTCAACAAAGAGGAAGCGGTGTACCCGAAAGACGGAAAGAGAAACCGCCGCGTGCAGAGCGTGGGCGGCGGCCCGCGGAGTGCAATTGAGTACAACTAAATGCTATTCAGATAAAAATAAACATGCCCGAAGATCTGAGAGTTTCGCACAAAAAAGAAATAAGAAAGAAAAAAAGAACAGTTGGAAATGAGAGAAATGCAAATATGTACCTAAATAGAACATAACGATCAATGAAGGCCGCAAATACACTTTCATGTACACTCTCTTGGGATGGGCGGAAGATGAGAGTACCACCACGAAGACGACAGAATCTATCGCCGAGGGGGAAGCGGTGTACCCCAAGGACGGAAAGAGCAGCCTCCGCGTCGGCGGCGCGGAGTGCCTTCGCCGGGAGCGGGCGCGGGAGCGCGGGCGGCGGCCCGCGGAGGCCGCAGCGGGCGGGTGGCCGACCCGCGCCGTAATCAAGTTGTGCGCTGCTGTCAGCGCTCGATAAATCTCCGCGATCGCCGCGGACGTAAATATCGCCGCTGATCGCTGACACGGCCGCCCGCGCGCCGGCCGCGACGTAGGTGATGGCGGCGGTTGGGCGCGCTCGGCGCTCGCAGAGTTATTTCTCTCGGCCTCCGAACACTCATCCCGCTGTCTCATAAGATGGAAATTCTACAGATTGCTTTAAATTTTGTTGGTTTGAAGCCACGACAACGCATAGTTAGGTCTATCGATGTCCTACGTCAGCCAATCGATATTGATGACTTCGCTTCCACTTCGTTCAACATCCTTATCATTTTCTCGTGACTCTCTCTTTACGTCTGCTTCTTTTTATACAAGTGTATCTCGTTCTTTCTATAATTTACTCTTGTTTCTCAAAACTTCGTCAGCGTTTTCCTTACCTATTTTTCACGCCATCATTTTCCGCCGTGAATTATCCACATCCATTTACTCCCTTTCTCTCTTTCTACGAAGTTTCTGGTTATTAATTATCTTTCGGAGATATATTAATATCATATTTTATATCAAACTATTTTATGAAAATTATTTTGCACTGAGTTGGTTTGTTCTTTCGTACACTACCTGCAAATGAAAACAATCCTGTAAATATTGGATTCGTACTTTTGCCTTATTATCGACGCGCTTTACATAATATTCTGGTCAAATAATGGCGTCTACAACTATTCACCACCATCCCATGGCAATGGAGCCTCTATCGGCCGGGGGTGAGTCTGCGCAGCGGTCGCATCCGACAGCCGGCGGGCCGGTAAGCGCGCCCGCCGGGGCGGCCGCCAGCCCGCTAACAAGCTAATAGCCGTTAATGATCGGGTGGTCGCCTTGACAGATGGACGGTAATTCTAGATGCGGACAATCCGTGATGGCAGGTTGCGATTTCGCCGGGCGGCTTATCGCGGCCGCATCTGAAGCGACCGCCGGGCCACCCAGGTCTCGGCGGGGCGGCGCGGGGCGCGGGGCGGGGCGGGGCGGGGCGGGGCGGGGAGCGCGGGGGCGAGGCAGCGCTTATGAAATTGTGTTAAGCGGGGAAACGGACGCGACCGTGTGCACTGTCTCGCGGCTTCTACATTGCCCATAAATATTGTATGTGCGCTCAAGTCGGCTCGCACACGGCATAATAAATGGAGGCGGGGGTTAAGTATGGGCTTGCGAGGAGCGGACGCCGCGCTCCGTCGACAGAGCGCGCGCCGGAGCCTTGAGCGCGCCGCGACGCCCGCGCCACGTCCCGCACCACGTCCCCGCGCCCGCGCCGCACAGCACCTCCAAGACGCTCGTGAGCGCGGTTCAGATCATAACGCGACATACGTGGAATGAAACCGTTTAAAGCGCACACCTAAATAATACATTCATACGGGCCTTGGGCCGAAATGAGAGCCCTCGCCAGGCCCGATAGCAGTCATTCCCCGAGTAAACTCGATATCGGGATAAATTATCGAGTATGAAGACTGTTGGATTTAATCTGCATATATGTGCCCGCGGGCCGTCATGTGGAGCAGTGACTTAAAGGTATCATTACAAGCGGTCTTGGTTGCTTAGTCACAATATTTAAATATTAATAGACTGTTCATTCCGGGCTTGCGTTGCCCTCGCGGGGGTGCCTCCAGGGATGAGGTCTCGTCCTCGCCCCGGTCGCCCAGAGGAAGACATCAGCGCCGACGCGCGCGCCTATCACGAGGCATTGCCTCGGTGATTTATTTCCCCGCGGAGGGGAACGCCATTTTCTTATTGCAAGTGTTGCCTTTGATATTTTAACACGCTCATTAGCATTGAACATCAGAATGTTGGTTCATCTTCCGGTGTGTTCAAGAGATTGGGAAACAAATAATACCGTAACTAAGGTATACACGCAATACATACGAAATTTAATTTCTTTTTAATCTTATCTAGAACATTACTTAGAAATATGAAAATTATAGGATTTTTAATAGCAACAAAAACAATTTTATTTCACTTAAAATAAAATTATTCTCATAACAACCTCCAGCCTTAAAACGATCACACAATCTTGCAATCTGAGACGCTAATTTCTTTTCAATGCAGCAAAAGATTAATTTTGACAGAAAATTGTTCCTGAAGATATCATCGACACATAACTCGTGCAAACAACGCCCGTTTGACTGCAACCCGCTTCGTAAAACACTTGTTACAAAGTAACAAACTAGCTGAAGATGAGTTGCCCTTCTTCACAGAAAGCCGAAGAACATAAAGAAGCTTTTTGGATGTCCAGGTGTCAATTTTCGTTCGTAAGATTACAAAAGCCATCATTACAACATTATTACTAGGAGCTACGCGGTTTTATTTGATTTTTCTTTCGAATATTTACAGTGACATAAACAGACATCGCAGTTCGCACGTGGCTCTGTTGCCATGCACACCCTTCTTTTGTAAAGATTTACAACCCGCCGTAGAAGTCAAACTCACGATGTTGGTATCGGAATGCCAAGAGGAGGCTGCATATGGTCCTACTATTGCTTCACCCCGGCCGACACCCGTCGGAGAAAGTGACGAGACTGGTTGCTCCGGGAAACAAATCCGACTTAAATTCATAACAATGGAGTAGCCAACCGACTGACCGACAACAAATACGTCCTTAGATTTGCACCCGGCGCGCATATATCTTGGATAACGAGGGATTTGACAATGGTCGACCTCTTTTACCGCCGTTATATATCACGCGACCCGGTTACGAACCCGCGACCCCGCGCCGTACGGAGAACACCGTCCGCGGGTAACGCGATGTTGTATCGCGATAATCATCGGGGCTGATAATTTACGAGCGAGAGCGCGGGCGGGTCGGCTGCCGCCAGACAAATGAGACCAAATGCGTCGGCTCGCGCCGCGGGAGGCGTCGGCAGCGGCCAGGGGGAGGGGGTGTACGGGAAGGGGCGGAGCCAGGCAAGGAAATAGTGTCACTCGTAGACGATGAGTGGTGTACGACGTTGGAAGTGTTAGTAAGAAATCTGATATGATAGTCGGCAGAGAAGATGCCAATGGAGTACGAACATAAAGAATATAATGTGGTTATGAGAAAAATGTGAGTCTAGCGCAGTGTCGTCAAGGTCGATGCTACGAGCGGGAGTCCGCGGGACGAGTGCCACGACGAATTCGCCCCTTCATGCAGTTCATCACCCCACCACCAGAGACAACGCCATCGCTACTGTAAAACGGCGGGGTTACTACTATTCGTAATAGTTCCCTTTCCCGACGCTAGTTGCGCAGAGAAGCTTGTGGCATGTTAGTGCCATGACGCGTGCCACAGCCACCAGTAGAAGACCTTGACACCAGTGGTGTATGAAGTTGGAAGTGTTACTAAGAAATCTGATATGATAGTCTCCAGAGAAGATGCCAATAGGGTAGGAACATTAAGAACATAATGGTTGTTATGGGAAAAATGTGAGTCTAGAGATAAATTCACGGACTCTTGCCATTCAGAATTAAAGGGGTGCAGAAGAGATATCGGTTTAAATGTGAGAAACGATAAATAAAAGATGAGGAAAGCATAGAAAAAATGTGTTTGATGGACTTAAATAACCCAGCGGTAGGATATTGGGGAAGAGTAGGTGAATATGACAATGTCCCTGAAATATATTACAGTCCCAATTTAGAAAGTACTACAGGAAGTGCACTGCCTATCATCACGCCAAAATATCTGCTGATGTCATAAAAGAGCCACTAGTCAACAGGAAGTGAAGAAACTCAAGGTCAACAAGATGTACTATTAAAATGTTGCAAATAAAACTTGTGTTCTCTTTTTCTCGTTATAAGAATGGTCACAATGACAACAATAGTTGGTAAAATAATAGAGGGGAAAGAGGAATCTGAGATAGCGGAAAAATAAACAGGAGAACGAACAAAAGCCAAGTTCATTGATACGAACGTCTGACACCAGGGCGGTCGACCAGGTGTCAGATGCACACAAGAAAAACAAAACGGAAAGGACCAGCCAGGGTGATTGGGAGGGCAAGTTAAGCCCCACTTGGGGCCAATGTGAAAGCCCGCAGCGGCCTGGGTCTACGGGGCGGGGGCAAGGGAGGGAGGGGGCAGGTTGCGGCGTGCGCTGTTATTTATCTGGCGGACGAGGGCGCGTGCTGACCATTGTCTCCGCCGGCGGCGGCGGCGGCGCGGCGCCCGGGCGCGCCCCGCGGCCAACTTGGCCGCTCGGGTCGCGACCCTCGTCCCACGCCGCGCCGCCGCCACCCGCCTCCATCTCTTTCACTCAGCCTCACGCTGCAGCGGTCAGCGTTCGTACGACTAAGGCCCATTCAGTATGCAAACATAAGCATGGCGTTAACATAAAAGTTAGGACTACGTCCATAACCGGACTCATTCACAGTGCCTTTGCATAAGCGTAACACATTAGATGTTAACTTGCAACGCTTGCAAGCTTTAAGCTTCTGTGCTTATGCTTAAGTAAGAAATAAGAAATGAACCAATCACAGTACGTTAACTCAAAATCGAGTATCGAAATAGGATCGTAATCGGTAGATTGAACAACAGACAGGTTTTCCAAATTAATTCGTGGTTAATTTTTCTGTGGTTTTCTGCGTCGTTTTGTAGCGTACGATCTTTTGTAATTTAGTTTTGTTGTAGTATTCATAGTACTATCATTTAGTTTTAATTTTTATTGAAATTAAAATACCTAATCTAACCCAACTCATGGCCTCAAGGTCAGGACTCTGCTGGTAGGCCTTAGCTCCTAAAGAGCTGTTGTGCCACAGTACAGATCATGGTGGTTATTTCCACCATAATACAAACATAATAGATATATTAGATACGATTATCACATCCAACCAATAGCAACTATAATGACCCATAGACAAGAGAAAACCATTGCTTACGCTAATGTTGGACTTTGTGAATACTTCAGTCTATTACATATGTTACAGCTTATGTCTATGCGTTATGTTTATGTTTACATTTGCATTGTAAATGAGCATTCACACGCGTCCTTTTCAGGAACATTTACGAAATTTTGGAGGATGCGTACATGCCCACGACTGTTTTAGAGGGCCCGTCTCTTGAAAAGTTTCTCAAAATAAAGCGTGTTAAGTCCAGTCTAAGCCAATCTGGCTTGCGCAAGTGGCTAAGAGCGTGTAACGACTCAGTGCCTGGTCCAAAGGATCGCGGGTTCGAGTCGCGCCCTGGACATGGTTCTTTCTTCCTTGTTTCTAATGTATGTGTTGTCGCGGAGGGCCTCTGGTTCTGCTGACCTCAGATCTCAGGAGCCCGCAAATGCGTTGGTGTCTGGTGTACGACAGAATATGCCTTCAATCGAGACGTAACGGGTAAACGACAGTGGCTGGAAGAAGTCCTAGAGAAAAAAAAAGAATCTGGTATAGTGCTTTAGAACAGGGGACTCCAACCTTTCTTTCCTGGGGGCCAAATTGTATAATTAGGAAGAAGCGGGCCCTCAAAAATGTTTCAACTAAAATTAGTCATAGTAATGTATAGATATTTCAACATGAATTTATGTATTGTCAGTATTTAAATTTTTTAAATTATTTGCTGCGATAGAGTAAATCGTTATGCCGGCCGACCTCATCCGCGGGCCGTTGGCTGGAAAGCCCTGTCGTAAAAGACTATCGGGAAGTGACCGCAGACGACAAATACAACGAAATGAAATACCTTTTGATTATTTATTATTTTATGTATTCATATTTTCCGAGAACTCCGTGAAATGTAAGTCCATTTTCCGGTTTTGTTATATGCTGATTCTGATGGTCGCTTCTTCTCCTTCTTCTTCTTTTTGAATATTTAATTTGTCGCAATGAGCTATTACACTTGACTACTAAGTATGAAAATCCTAAAGAGTGTGCAGATTTTTAAACTCCCCTTCTAGTGAACAATTGGTGTAACGTCTTTTAGTGTAACGTAAATGAATGTGGTTACATCTTATCACAACCACAACATATTGTAGATCACAGACTCATGTTCACTGATTATTTTGTATTGCATGTAGATCTGAATTACCTAATTACTACATTGCAGCGGAAAGAATCATTCAACATGAACAGATGGCGCTACTAAACGGTGCAGATTTTCTGGCACTAGTTTTGTTTTCTCTTTAGACTAGTTTGTCGGTTTTCTGTGGAAATGCGCAATTTGGAACAAAATTTGCGCATTTTGAAAATTTACAAAATCACGTCATATTAACGACGTAAAAGAGATTAAAAATGCATTTGCTTAATTTTTGAAAAATCAAAAAGTATAGATGAAAATGGCTGTTATGTCATTTAATTCAGTGCATCTAGCACTATCGGTTCCAAAAGTTTGAAACCCAGAATTGCGCATTTTCAAAAACGCTCAAATAACATTTTCTCAAGAACAAATCGAAATGAAAATTTGCAAAGAGGATCATTTATATTCTTCTATAAAAATGTTTGAAAAATATTTGAATATTTGAATATTTGAATTTTACAATTAGGGGATTGGAAAATTGAGAATTGTGAAAAAAAGGCGTTTTAAGGGCCGAAGTTGGGCAGAGGATGGAGCAATGCCGAAAAACTAGCCATGACTAAAGATATTAGAAAACTAACTAGTCGGAGAAAGTCTGTGCCATTCTGTAGCATCGTTAGTTAGTCCAGCATTACTTAACTTATACTATACTACTTATGTAGTAAGCGAGAAAGAAAAAAAATATTACGCTTTCTCCTGTAACATCACCTCAGAAGCACGTTAATTGATGTCATTCTATGCTCGTTTATGAGAAACGAAATATTACAAGAAATATAGTCCTATACATTAGGTTTGATTCAAAACCGATATTGTAAAATTATTCCATAAAATATGACACTTAACAAGAAATTTGAATAATTTCTTACTTTTCATCACATTACAAATTTTAATCTCGCGTTTGAATGCATTGCATTAACCTCGTAAATAACATTAATTCTTAAACTTAAAAATAAGCTTAGGCTTCAAATTTTATGTTTCCGTCGCAATCATTTCATTTTTCCCCCTAAGAGAAAATCGAACAGTAAACACCCACTGTTATGAAAAAGAACGATCCTTAAAACCAATAGTTAGAATCGTAAAGAGATGGATATTTAATCAATATTCTTTTCTCGGCTGTCAAAAATAATGCATGCATATGTATTCCTCTTCCGAGCGCCTAGTAATTCCCAGTTTGGGTACTCCAACACCTGCTGCCTGGTCCGTCATAAGCATACAGGCAAGGCACTTAAATTTTATAACTTAATTAAAAACAAATATGTGGGCGGGGAAGAAAAGAGACGGCAGGGACGTGAAGTCGGCGCGCGGGGTGTTTGAGCGCCGCGCCGCCGAAACTGGTAATTACGGGTGGAACTTGCCTCGCCCGGTGTCGAGAGTCACAAAATCAAAATTGCAGAATCTGTTACCCAGTGCTATTCCAGATTGATACCAAACATTTTTAAACGTTTTGTAAAAGTTGTTGAGTTTGTCACGTTGTCGGTAAAATTTCTTTATTTTCGTATTAAGAAATATTGAAGATGCTTCAGGTTTGTTTGTTTTTTTTATTTTCGATTTATTCTCCGAATTTTGTAATCAAATGACCACGTGAAAAACATGTGGATAATTTATTTCTTTAGTATTTTAAATCGTATTTTCTGCTGACTACTGAAGATAAAATGTGGTAGTATTATTTTATTTATGATTGTCAGTCTATTTTTTTTTATTTGGTCCAATAGTATTCCTGCCAGTCAACTTTTTATCAGTTTATTCAATTTTGATAACTACAAACATTATTGTATGTGAGTGAATAATTATTGAATGTGAGTTTTAATATTTTATTTTAATAAGTTGACTCACGTAAAATTATGCTTGTAGTTGTGAATTAGACTTGTGAATTATGATTATAAACTGGTAAAAAATGATTGTCAAAAAAATTATTGATTGAAATAAAATAAATCAAAAGCATAGTGTTGACAAACAGAAGTCAACAACCATCTGAATTTGCCTTTGTGGAGGGAGATTCTACTCATGCACTTTCCCATACAAAAAATAATGTAAAATAAATATTGGAAATGTGAATATCAGAAGCTTCTGCTCAAACTTGCAAGTGAATTTTGTCATCCATAAGTCTTGAGAATGAATGAGCCTTCACCAAGTGTAATTTAATTATATACATTTTAAAAGAACAACTATTAGACATAAAAATATTTTTTAATCATTTGTCCTCACGTGGAAGCTTTTTACTTTCACGCAGGGTACTGAGTTTTAGTACCAAAGCTCATCATACATTTTAAGGCAAAAAACTGAAGATGAGTGACCGATCGCAGAGCAATTCAACAGTAAAAACTACTAACTTAAGACTATTTACCGATATATGGGGGTCCGAAGCCTTGGAGTTTAACCTACTATGATTTCACGATTTAGAAACATGAACCAGACACAACGGTTTAAACCGTGCGGCCCTGCCTATTTATCGATATAACATAGCAACCAAATTTCCGTATGCATAGGTCGGGAAACAAAGCATCAGTGGAAATGTGGCAAAACTTACATGACGGATAAAGAGTTGAATGAAAGTACTTACCCTGAAAACAATTCATAACAAAATTATTTAAACGAAAAAATGAATCTGTTGGTTTCAATGCTAGGAGTGCGGCAAATCTGAGAGAAAGTGCGATGACCTTACACAATGCCAAAATCGTCACTATACAGCAGTTACTAATAAATGTCTCGTCCATAATTCCCCGAGTTGTCTGTTAATCCCATCATAAACTTATTTAACGCATTTAAGTCCCGGGATACGCGCCGCACAAGTTCTGCGTGCAGTGGATTATCGCTTTCTACGTCAGAGCGGGATATTTTGTTGATTTACTCAAGGTCGTAAGTAACCTGCTAAACTTCTACTCAGAAGCCACATGGCGCACATGAAAAGAAAGCGCTGCGACGTTGCGTCATGGAGAATTGCTTCACAGCTGTTCAGAAAAATAAAATATTTTTAAAAAAGTTTCAATCAAATTGTAGGGAATAGAACAAAGAATATGAATTGACTGAATGATCTAGAGAATAAAATACAAATTCATTTATCTAGTTCCCATCTGTGCCGAAGATATTTTTCCATTGTAAAAACGGTATCCGTGAAGCTCGGCAATTGAGATTAAGTCGAATCTTTTCGAGTGTCCTAATACGCTGTTGCATTAACAATATTTTAAAGATTTTCTTGAACATCGTGTTACACAAATGTAACACAACATTATTGTGGGAAAGATGAATAATCTGCAAGGCGTTTTATATTAAAAACTGGAATACTCCCATATTGTGTTTACTGAAGGTTAATTACTTTTAAAACATATTTTTGTACCATGGATACAATATACGAAAACTACGCCTTTGCGAAAGCTTTTAAATGATTGCATTGAAAATAATTTATCTGAATCTACTTTTCACGAATTAGTAATTAATACTGGCTACAATCTTCGCGAAATTTTCTCATTCATTTTTCACTTCTGAAAAAGAAAATTAACTATCTTTCTTGGAAAGGGAAATAGTTCAGAATGTTTGAATGTGCAAACGAGATTATTGGACAAGTTTCTAACTAGATACGCTGCACTCAGCCATTTCCCAGTCACGACGACATATTTTCACTTAAGTGCAGACCCATTTATCTGCATATAGTCGAGCACGCCTGCGCCTTCCAACCGCACGTCTAAGTGTGAATAGACCAGAAAGATCTAGAAATGTACGGCCTAATAAAAGAGAAGTTTAGAGATATGACTGTTGGCACGCCTTAACTATCTAGTTTCTCTCTCGGAATAGCGTACAGAAAGAAATCTAGGCAAACGAGCTGAAGAGTACTTACCTTCACGGAATTGTTAGTCGCTGGAGGAGATAACTGATTTAGTTGATAAGACACTGCACTCAGCGAATTTAATCCAGTGGTTCTGCAAGTACACAAATTCAAATGATAGCAATGGCTCCTAACAAAGTTTATTTTAACAAGTTATCAAAGGATTATCATAAATTAAGATCTTGATACACTTGCTGAAAATACATATGGAACTCTTTTGAAACGGAAATGAGCAAACATATAGGCAACTGGATGTTTTACTTCACCTAAAATGTTAACTACAGCAGGTAAGTCAATAACTACCTCTTATCATTCTAGGTAAATAATTAATAATTGTTTCGGAAAACAATATTTTTTCTTATTAATTACTTCCTATTCAGCTTATAAGCTTAAAAGAACTTTTACAAATCTAGTATAAATGTAGGTAATACATCGCTCTGTAGTGATCATCCCAGATCAGTGGCAGAAATTATTTAAAATAGAACGAATGTCTATAACGACCATTTCTGAAATAACTAAGCCAATTTTTGAATGTTGTTTGTGAAAATCTATTTACTTTAAATTTAGTAATTTATGTGATGAATTTATCTATTTGCATTCGTTTATTCTGTAAACTAATATTTAAGGAATAAGAAAATTGCTGATATTTTAAAGCAAAACACACTTATTTTTCTCAGGTTTAACATACTGTAAAATACAAATGTCACGTAAAGAGTATCACCTGCTTTTCTACGTTACCATTTTTCTCAAAGAGAAATATCAACCGTCGTAAAAATACAAATATTACTTTTCACTCTAGACATTAATTTTAACAAACTGGTATTTAGTTAGATTTCCATGGTTCCTAGGAAAAATTGGATTAAGGACGATCCATTTATTCTGATTTGATATTCGAGGATTTAACTGACGAAACACTCTCCCTGCAGTTCCGAAAAATAAGCATGTTTGTATTCACGTGTAATTAGACTAATGCAGCCTGCTATATCATGAGGCCATCAATAATCTATCGAATTTAAAATTTGCAAACATTAAACGAGGAAATCGCGCGACCTGTATCGGGTGCACTGTCGCCACAGTGCACAGTGGGAACAAATTCCATTTACCTTGATCATGTGATATGTATCGTGCGATACGTCCCATGTGTAGACACTCGCTAATTATGCTACACAAACGTTTCCCGATATACTATCGCTAACGTAGCGGATTGATTAATTGATTAGTGATTCTGGGCGCGTAAAATGCTAAGGTCATTAGTCTCGTAAATGTAGTGCATGTTGTTTCTTGGGAGGTCGCGTTGTCGGCGCCGGCGCCGACGCCAGCAGCCTGCTAGCCGGCGCCGTTGTCGGCTAGCAGGATTTTCCCCAACCAAGTATCTTCCACCAGCATCGGACCGCCACCTGTCTCCCCAGATTTGTGTAGTGCATGCAAGGGCGTGTGTAAAGGGTGAGGGTAGGAAAAGGAAGAGGAAGGAAAGACTACGTGCGTTCGGTAACCCGTTTGTTACGAACTCGGGTACACTCCCGCATTCACCTAGTGTAGGCCGGAGAAACCATGGACACATTTTCACAGCAGCTGAATTCGACCTCGCTATCTAGCTAGTACCGAAACTCCTGCCATAGTCGGGACTCGAACCTGGGACCTCCCGGTCAGATTCATTGCAGTGACATCAGTTGAGCCACCAGTCTATCACAACGGAGTTCACTCTTGGGCAAAGATTCAAACGTGTTTTCGTTTCTTATACGATATGATGTTTTGCGCTGTGCAAAAACACTAATTTTGATCTCGCGTTCACGGACTCCTTCTGGAGATCAACTTTCAGGTCGCGACTCGGTGCCGTCCCACGCCTCTCGCGGCGCGCCACGGGCGGGGCATGAGGGGCGTTTACTCCTACGCGGCGGTGGCGGCGGCGGCGGCGGCGGCGGCGGCGGCGGCGGTGGCGGGCGGTGGCGGTGGTGGCGGCGGCGACGGCGGCGGCGGTGGCGAGCAAAGCCGCAGCTTTTATTACCTTGTAAATCGGCAAGTCCCGCTGGAAGCGTGCCCGGAGAAGCGGCGACTACCTCTCCCCCCCCTTCGGCCTGCGTGCGAAGGATAAGAGGCCGTGTAGTCGCGCCTGCCTCCCCGCCGACTCCGCTTCTGCCTCTGTAATGTTTGAGAATGTTCCCTCGTCCAGCTTCCATGCTCCCCTCCTTTCCGCATCAAATCTGTTTTGGGAGGATGGTCCAGGATTTATGTACTATTGTCTGGGTCCTCTCTTCTTGTTTATGTTACTGTCCTGTTCTTCGTTCTCGATTCGCGCTTAGGTGCATCGGCAAATGGTACTTCCTCTCCTCATTTTCACGCTTTGTACCTTCCTCCTCGTGTTCAATTTCCAGTTCGCACTCCCCACATTCCTCCTCTTCATCTTGCATGGCATTGCTCAATTCGTATTCAGTCTTGACACACTTCGTTAATTTTAGTTGAGAGTCATAGCACCACAAAACTGTTTTTCACTTTCTATTTTCTTATTCCGTCTCACTATCCATCTAATAATTTTTTTTCCTTCAAACTGTACTCTATATGGACCGTATATTCTTCCGCTTGTGAATTAAACATAGAGACCATTCAGTTGTTTCCATCCAAAAAGCGTGTGAACGCTTTTACATAGCATGTCATGAAGATTAACAGTTCTTGAAAAGGCGGACTTAAAAATCGGCGAAATTAAAAATTTTTACAGCCTGTCCTTTGAAGAATGAATTGTCAATGAAGAATGAATGTCAAGGATAAATTAGTAGTAGTCAAGTAATTACTTCTCATGTCTGAAATACACAGAAATTAAACATTAATTTTTCCACATTTCATGCCAAATTATGTTGTTTCAGAAATGCCTAACATTAAGAAAGTGACACTCGGCACTTGATGACAAAATAAAGAGTGTATCGTAAATTCACATTTAAATTTTACGAATCATTCCACTCACCATCGTGACTATCAATGGCATGTGGCATATCAATGGCATCCAACCACTCGCTCCCACATTCACCGCGCTTACTGAGATTTTTCTTCCCGGCGCGCACCTTCTGCGTCGCCAGCAGTATCGCGGTCGTAACCCGATCCGGTGGCCTGCGCCGCGACCCCGCCCCGCGCCGGTCCTCTTGCTGCCCGGCCGGCGCGGCGCCTGCCCCTCGGACGGTAGCGATCACGCGGTGGCTTTACGGCGGTGCCTCGCGCGCCTTACGACTCTCCGGACAAGTGGGCGCGCGCCCACCGCCGGACGTGACCCTGTCCACTAAAGGGATTACGGCCTCATTAAACAGACTACGAGAAAGCTTGTGACGTTTAAAGGAAACGACATAGAATTATGAAATGCTTTATTGACGAATGTGAAGGGCAGTTCACTAATCCCTCTTGTAAGTATGTAAATTATTATATATATATATATTTTGACCGTATTGGTCAAAACACAAAGAATAGGCGCTCCACCACATTCAAAAGTAGCGCGCAGAGTGAGGAACCGCGGCGGAACGGATCGACAGAGTCGTGAACGAGCGCACGGGGTAGTGGGAACTGATCGGTCTGACCGCGCAAAAGCGACAGTTGGCGGTTGAGCAGCATGGCGTGAGGACGGTATGCAATGGTGGTTAGAGAGCGATGCTTTGATGTACAAGAAATCCAGTGTAATCGGGACAACAGGTATTTAAGAAAGAAAAATTGTGATGAACTGTGCAATAAGCGAGTGTAAGGATTGTGGTGAACTTATTTAAGAGAGAATAATTACGAAATTTAATAAAAAAGGGGAGCAGTGCACGGACACGTGGGCGATGCGGATTAATGATAGTTGGTGCGGCTGTGCTGATGTGTGATTATGCGGTGGAGCTGCTGAGCTGATACGATTAAAGTCATCGTGTGAAGAAAGAAACCGAGGGAAGGCGACGCCGGTGGATTGGAAACGGGCTGCGATGACACGTGGGCAGACGGAGCATCGCGGGCATCAAGGTTACCTCCCGGCCTCAGGCGGAACGGGCAGCAACGCGTCACGTAGAAATCGACGATCGTAACGATCAGATAAGTAATTCTAATTGTGAACAAATAGAAGGAAAATTAAATGAAACGCCAGTTCAGGATGCTCACTGTGTAGCGTTGAAAGTAATGATGTGCGTAGTAGCATATGAATGGCACGTAGTTTTTCCAAAGGGTTGGAAGTTGCATAAGCGGGAATGATAATGTAATGGTGGGAAGGTTAGAGATGTACAGAATGAACCATAGAATTATGATCAAAGCAATGATGCAAGCTATGTTGGTAATGTAATGATGTCTTATTGTTCTTTTGTTCTAATAAATTCTGTTTATATGATAGTAGGCCTTTGAATCCAGATACTGTAGATTAAAGTAACCCCCTTAAAGAACTCCTGTACCCACACATAAAAATTTTATGATATGTGTAACCGTGAGCCAGCAAAGGTAAGTACGGTCACAATATATATATATATATATATATATATATATATATATATATATATATATACACGGTGAGTCACGTAACTTTAGCACCTGTAACTTTTGAACGGTTGATGTTATTGAAATGCAGTTTTCACGTAAGTCCATGAGGGAATGGGGCCAATTGATACGTGTATTCATTTCTGTTTTATCACTCGTATTTTATGAGATATTTGAAGTAACTTTGTTTTTTCAAATAGAACTATACATATTTTTTCAGTCTATCATGACAAGCGTGAAAAAACAAATCCAATGATATACATATTGCCATATGTTAGATAAGCATTTTTTTGAGTAACTTTGGTTTTTGCGAGTAGGGTTTAACGGATATTTTGAATGTACTTGTAACAGTCTGCCAGACAAGATCACGCAGAGCTCCACCGGCAAACGCGCGCTTGGAGAAGGGAAGAAAGTTTAGTACTTGAAAATACGAAAATATTCCAAATATTCCCAAAACTGTTGCAGTTTTTCCTGAACTCTGCTTTCAGTCCTTCCCCATTTTCATAAGTAGTATGTATTGAAATAAATTTGTTTCCATCTCTAAGTTATTATTACATGCTTATTAATATTTATAGTGTTTCCTCAGAATATGCAATATCGTTTGTACAGTCTTAATATTCACATAGTGATTTGCTTCAAGATCTCATTAATATCCGGTGAAATACAACATCATTATAATGAGTTGAAGTAATAAATAATTTTATTAGAATACATAGTTATGACAAATCCTTATTTTCAAACCTTCAATTCCTTCAACCAAAGAAAGCCAAAACAATTGAATATGCGGAAGAATGGAAAGCAGAGTTCAGAGAAAAACCTGCAACAGTTTTGTGAATATTTGGCATATGTTTCGTATCTTCAAATACTAAGATCCCTTCTCTTCCCGTCCCCACGAGCGCGTTTGCCGGTGGAGTGCTATGTGACCTTGCGTGGCGGACTGTTGCTAGTTCATTCAAAATATCCGTTAAACCCCAGTCGCAAAAATCAAAGTTACTCAAAAAAATGCTTATCTAACATATGACAATATGTATATCATTAGATTCATTTTTTCACGCTTGTCATGATAGACTGAAAAAATATGTATAGATCCATTTGAAAAAATAAAGTTACCTCAAATTTCTCGTAAAATACAAGTGAAAAAACGGAAATGAATTCACGTATCAATTAGCCCCATTCCCTCATGCACTTCTGTGAAAACTGCATTGCAATTACTTGAATCGTTCAAATGTTACAGGAGGTGCTAAAGTTACGTGACTCACCCTGTATATATATTCTTCACTTTATACATCGCGTTTATTGCGTTTATTTTTTTCCGAAAATTATTAGCGATTTTGGTTCGTAACATAATTTGATCTATGCTTCCAAATTTGGAAATTTATTTAAAAATAAATTTTAGATCGCTTCATTATAACTAAACAAATACAGTAAACACTCGTTAGCGCGAACTTGCTTAACACGAATTTCGCCATAACACGAACAAAACTTAGGTCCCTGCAAGGAATTACAGTGATACGAACATTTATAATACTCGGTTAATACGATATTTTATAACACGAACTTCGATTATTTCGTGGAACGAGGAATTCGTGTTAATGAGGGATTACTGTATAATTTTTAGGAGTTATGAAGATAGTACTGTCCCGCCTTTCGGATGGCTCATGAACAGCGTGCTAGCTTTGGCTGTTGATATCCCAGAATCCTTTGGTGCGATCCTGGCTGGGACAAAAATGGAGCTGTACCTTTCCATTACAATTGTCTCACATTCTATAACGATGTGACGAAAGAAAAGCTCAGGCAGGCCCACAATGCTAGATACAATGAAGGGTCATGCTCGCACATGACTCCCCTACACTCAGGCGTGGATAGTAAATATTTAGTAAAGACAGGGCCCAGGGATGGGAACACCGCTAGCTGGTAAAGAGTCGGTTTAATTCGACGTCAAAATACCAAATACGTACTGCATACAAGTCGTTCTCATTCCTCCCTAAGTAGTCGAGAGAATAGTATAAGAGTACCTGAAGATGTTATTTATTTTGACTAGATGTATTGTTCTCCAATCAGTTTTGTGGAATATGATTTTGTTCATTTAAATTCAGCCTATTATTCAATCATCATATTAATATTCAGCATTGCAGGATTCTCTATTAATGTTTTAAAATGAGAAAATTGACCAAGAAATTGCACATTACATGGCTAGGGAAATATATTTCAATATTAACAAATCATGTCAACAAATACCATACAAACAAATTAATTCAAGACAATAAAGAGACGGTGACACAGTCGACGTTTGCGGGAAATTGAAACTCCACGTCCGGCACGCTATTAACGCTCGTACCCTTACGTCTTGTTGAGGTCGCACTGCGCCATAAACGTCACGTTGATCGAGCCTTATGCGCTCCAAGACTCAGTCACGGGGCGCGGAGTTAGCTCAGGCGCTCGGCACGCGGAAGCGCTCGCGCCGCACGCGCACGCGGCCTCTTCACGCGCGCGCTCGCGCTCGCGCCCCGGGAGCACGCGAGGGTGGGGCGACTGGGATAGGCCCTGCACTCAACGACGATAAGTACCACGGAAAGTACTTGAACTTCACGTCGCCAAGTCGTATTAGAGAGATAGTAATATCCATTTACTTGTATATCAGACTCTGTATTGGAACTTGAACTTCACTTCGCCAAGTCGTATTAGAGAGATAGTAATATCAATTTATTTTTATATCAGTCTTTGTATTGGATTATACAAGTTACTGGAGATGAATCCAACAAGCAGAATAGGTAAAATTATTGGGAATTTGCAAGTCATACTTTAAAGTGCATTTATATGAATACATACATTATTAATTATGATTAATTACTATTTATTACAATTAATAATTACTATTAATTATATGTCAACCAGTTTATTGTATTTTATGGTATTGAGGATCCATTTAACGTAACTGGAATTCAATTAATGACGTCTACCATTGGCTTTTTGCTTGGGGTACGTATTTTTAGATGTATTTCTTGGCGTATGTTCCTCTATTTTCTCCATTAATTGCTGTACAAATTTGCCAAAAGTCGAAGTCTTATTTCAATATTTTAATTAATTGTGCCCATTTCTATATATTTTAAATTAATGTGATGTGATGTTTTAGAGGATAGTAGATTTCAAAATATTTTGTAAGTAGCAAAAATTCTAATGAAGGATACTTGAATAAAACTGGAGAAAAGGAAGGCCGTAGGATGGCAAGCTCGTAAATTAAAAGTTTTTATTCAAGTAAAAAATCATATCGCTTTTGAATTTGTCTCTTTGAGTTCACCTCTGAACTTAGCGTCTCACTTATATAAAAGAACAAAAGGAAGAAAAACGCAATTGCAGAAAAATCCCCTTTCGAAATTTCTTTAGTAACTAATAACGTGAAGACAAAAGATCACCCTCTAATACTAATATACAAATGGTAATGGTATTAATGTAATAATACTGTATACTACTGGTAATAATACTACTGGCGTTCACTTCAAAACAAAAGGGGAGAATCATATTTCAGGGTTCCATTTTTCTGTTCACTTTATTATTTAATATGACATTTTTCTTGTAAATGAATAAAACTCTCGAAGGAGAAGGATATTATATCTTTAATGATTAATTTAATAAGTTCAACTGATTTTACGTTAAACTAATCTCATTTTTGTCAGATAGCTCGGGGAGCATTTCTCCTCTTGTATAACAGTTTCCCAACTGCAAAGTTATAAAAAGCAGAAAATTAGTGATTAACCACATTTAAAGAAATATTTTTTTAATACGTAATGGTACATATGATCTTTTTAAATTTTCAGGAGGGCACGCTCCTCGCTGATCTCGCTGTGCGCACACATACAGCCCAACAGGCATTTGCGTTCGATAAAATGCTCGCGATAACTTACGTCGTATAATTTTCGTGCTTAACTAGACATTTCTTCTGCCCATTTCCGGAGAAAGCAAGAGCGCCTGTAGCGGCGAACGCTGCCACCGCATTTTCTCCTCATAGGACTCTGGTGGCGTTGTTCGTGTCGGCCGCCATACCGTATGGGTGCTGGAAGTTAGCTCGACAGCGACAAATGAGCAATTGGTCGACACCCGCACACTGAGCATCCAAGCAAAGGAAGGCGCGAGCGGAACATCGGTGGTGAAGGAACTGCTGAGATGGAGATAGGTACGATGAGTAATGGCGATAGATGTATAAGTAATTTTAGTTGTCGGCGTTAACAGGACGGAAATGAATGTGAACAGAGAGGATAGAAAACTGTTCAGTACAAGTGGTCAAGGGATATTTGGAACAGACTGAAAACAATAGTAATATATAAATGGATTTGCAGAGAGAAAGTGGACCTCAGGATATTGAAGCATGTGAGACGGAGGTTGCCATGTGGGAGGATCAGTGAGGAACAGATGTAAATAAGCATGGAAATGGAGAGAGTCAATTGTGGAATATGACGCATTAGTGACACGCACAGTTGGTAATGGAGGCGAACGTGGATGTCACGAGAAAGGGTGTCAAAACCGAGGCCGAAACGAAGGGAAACTAGTCCAGCGAATCGGTGAGGGGGTGGCGACTGCCGAGGGCCGTATAGTGCGGTGTGGTGACACCGGTGACAGGGGCTGGGTCGCGAAGCCGCCGCAATTAAATCGTTAGCGTGTACAAAGAGCCACCACTTGGAGGTCGTCCAAAGAAAGTTGTCTGCCGGCGACAAGAACATTGTATCGCGCTGCATACGGCGGTTAGGCGCGCGCGGCTGAGGTGCGCCCGCCGATAGCCATCGTCGGCCGGCGCGCCACGCCGTCCGCCGTGCAGTCGCCGCGCCCGCAGACAGCCGCCCGCTGTGTAGTCGTCGCCTTGGAAGGGCGACTGGCGGGCAGTATCTCTTTCCGCGTATGTCGTACATGAGCCTCTGCATTATCTTGGTTTGGAGTAAGCCAATGGACGTAATTTATCTGCTCAATGCAATTTCCTTTCTTCGTTTCATATTCGGAATTAATCACCCTTACATTGTCCGGGTTTCACTCCTTTATTTCATTTGTTTCGGTTGGTTGTTAGTGACTCCGGGCGCGTCAACTGCTAAGGTCATTAGTCCCGTACATGTAGTGCATGTTTTTCCCTCTGGAGATATCGGTAATCTTCCCCCGCTGGAAGGTGAGATCCGGCGCCGACCTACAGTCGGCTAGGGGTGTTTCACAACCAGGTGTCTCCCACCAGCGGGGCACCGTCCCAGCCTGGACAAGCACCAAGCTCTCAATCGGTCTTCCGTCATTTGTGGTAGTGTAGTACATGTTAGTGTAAGTGTATGTACGTTAGGGATGAGAATAGGAAAAGGAAGAGGAAGGAAAGATCACGCGCGGTCCGTGGTTCGATGTTAGGGTACTGCTCCGGCATTCGGCTGGTGTTGATCGGAGAAACCACGGAAACTTCTGATCAGAGCAGTCGTCCGTTAGAATTCTCCTCCAAATAGCGACTAAACTCGACCTAGCCATCTAGCTAAACTCGACCTAGCCATCTAGCTAGTGTCGAAAATCCTGTGACCATCAAAACTCCAATCTAGGTCCTCCCATTCAGAGGCACTGCAGTGATATCTGTTGATGCCCTGAGCAACAGTTTCCGGTCCCTTTCATTGTTAAGTTAGTCTCTTTTAATTCATTGGTTTCGTTTCTCAAACAAAAAAGTGTAAATATATAACTTGAAACTAAGAGATCTTATTTATAAAATATGATGAGGTAAATGTACGGGCTACAAAACTGCACAGGTATGAAACATCACCAATTCCTAGAAACAGACAAAGGTTTTGTCCGGTGAACGAAAGTCTCACAAATGTAATTGCAATAATAAGAACGGACATTGGAGGTTTATTGTTCCGTGCTTTTGGCGAGTATTCTATTAAGTCTACGCGAGTCGTCTGTAATGGAATGTAAGACTGATATATAATTATATAAACGTTTGCTTTTAGAAACGGAGAAAAATACATGTATTTGTTGTACTTATACGCCTTGTCTTGTACTTAAACGAAGAAAGAAGAATTACAAGATAACTTGGTAATAATTCTGCAGCGACACACACAAGCATTGTGCGTCAGAAAAGCAAATAGCGTAAATAATTATACCGGTTGAATTCATTATAATCATTTAGGCGCATTTATTATATATAGGCTGACATGAACTATGGAAAAAAAATTCAACACATTGTTGCGAAATTTGCGTGAGATTCATAATTGTTTTTGCTAATGAACGTCTGCTAGTTTCTGAGAGTTATCAGATAACGGCTCTAAAATATACTCATAAAATATAAATTTACAGATATATGTACTTCGGCAAACCATCCAAGACCAGAATCCATTGATAAAATCTGAGAATTCAAATTTTGTGCTAAAATACGCTTAATTCAAGAGATGATAAATGGAAAGATGAAAAAACACGTTTTAAGTTGACAGGTATTTTTAAAATTAATTTATAATTTGAAAGATTTAGTTTGATAAAAAAATTAAAGTTGAATAATTACTGCTTTTTATTAGTTTTAAACGACAAAGCACGCTTAATTATTTCTTCTTGCCATTTTTTTTCTCAAAACACACTGGAAGTAGAAGAAACTGCTGGGATGGAGATAGGTACGATGAGTAAAGGTGATAGATGTATAAGTAATTTTAGTTGTCGGCGTTAACAGGACGGAAATGAATGTGAACAGAGAGGGTAGAAAACTGTTCAGTACAAGTGTTCGTGGGGGGATTTGGAAGAGAATCTGGCTGAAAAGAATAGTAATAGATAAATGGATTTGTAGAGAGAAAAGACCCGCAGGATAGTGAAACATATGCAAAGGAGGTTGCCATATGGGAGGTTCAGTGAGGAACAGATAAAATAACCATGGAAATGGAGAGAGTCAGTTTTAGAATATGACACATTGGTGACACAACACATTTGGTGATGAAGGAGAACATGGATGTCATGAAAAAGGATGACAAAAAAGTAAACATTCCGAGTTCTCTACGATTTTTTTTACATACAAACGGTTTTCCTAAATGTTCTAAAACATTGATTGAGTTTCATCACAAAACGCGAGCGTAGTGAGAAGAATACAGTAGGAAAACTATATCTAATGTATTCTCGATGTCTTCCGGGTTTGATGGGCCGTGGTCCAATTGGCTTGGAACTGCAAAACGTTGCTATATATATCTAATGTGTGATTTATTTTTAACTGTTCGTGATCCCGTCCGTTCGAATGAACAAGACGCACCGACGCTTGCCTGCGCGGTGCGAGCCAGCGAGCATGTGTGTTTGCTGTGTGCGCTCTGCAAGAATGCAGGCAGCTCCCATCAACGCGCGCGCGGGCGCGACTCGGCGAGCAACAAAGTCGCCCCCGCACGCCCGTCGCTATCTTCCGTCGCGACCCACACACGCCACGCGCCGGCACGTGAGCCAGCCCGATGCGACGTGCGCGCCTACGAAACCACCATGCCCTTGGGGCCCCTCTGCAACAGCTCAGTGCAGCATCGTTGCCTCTGCAGCATCCTTGATTGGAAGGCTTGATTGGTTGATTGTTCGTGATTCCGGGCGCGTCAACTACTTAGGTCATTAGTCCTGTATGTGTAGTGCGTGTTTTTCCGGGAGGTGGCGGTGATCTTTCCCTTGCCGATGGCTAGTCGACCTACCGTCGACTAGCGGGGTTTTCCCCTCAACCACGTATCTCCCACTAGAGGAGCACCACCGCAGCCGGGACAAGCTTTAAGCTCCCGACTGGTCTCCCGGCATGTGTGATAGTGTAGTGCATGTTAGTGTAAGTGTGTGTGTAAGGGGAGAGGATAGGACAAGTGAAAGGAAAGAAAGATCGCGCGCGTTCCGTGGTCCGCTTGTTAGGGTACTGCTCCGGCATTCGCCTGGTGTTGATCAAAGAAACCACGGAAAAGTACCGATCAGAGCAGCCGGCCGCTAGAATTCTCTTCCAGACAGCTACTGAATCCCCCCTAGGGAGTACATGACCTTGACGCTGGTGGAGGGGCTTGTGTACCCCAATGACCCTGAGAGCTATGCCGGCGGTAGCGTAGCTACTGGTAGGGCCTCCCTTGCCGGACAGGTCGATGGGGAGGGGTCAGACAAAGAAGTACTCCAGAAGAGGACCTCAGCAAGACCAGAAGAGGACCAGCAGATTGAGGGGCGGACAGAGCTCCCAGCCGTAGTGAAGGCAATCTGTCTAGGGAAGGAAGCCCGATATAAACCATGCAAGTTGGGAAGCTGTAAGGTGGCAGCCCCACCACCCAACTATATCTGCGCAGCCCTCGTAAGGCGGCCAGACGAATCCTTAATTACTGAAAAACCTCACAGAATTAATATGGCTACCCCAACAATACGACGAACTAGGCATGAAAAGGACAAACGACTTGGAATTTCGGAACACATTAAAGTAGCCACATGGAACGTGAGAGGAATTGGCATTAGAGAGGCTGAATTAGAAAACATAATTAAAGAAAGAGAGATACAAATCTTGGTGGCAACTGAAACTAAGAAAAGCTTAAAGGGACAAAAGAACTAGAAGAGTATATTATGATATACAGTGGTGTACCTCAAAACAGTAGGGCAAAAGCTGGTGTAGCAATAATAATAAATAAAAAGTGGAAATCAAGAATAGATAACTATACATTCGTAAATGAAAGAATAGTTACCTTAAGACTAAAGATCAGTAGAGGATATATGACAATCATCGGAATATATGCTCCAGAAGAAGGAAAACGTGAAGAAACAGAAATATTTTATGATCAGCTGCAAAAACAATTGGAAAAAACCAACAAAAATGATTATATTATTTTATGTGGGGATTTTAATGCAAGAGTTGGAAATACACCAATTCCGGAAATAATGGGAGATAATGGAGAACATCATTTGAATGCCAATGGGAAAGAACTGAGACAATTTGCCACAATGAACCATCTAAAAATCTCCAACACATTTTTTAGAAAACGTGACATCCACAAATACACATGGAGTGCAAGAGGGCTGCGATCAATCATAGATTATTTTTTAATTAATGAAAAAATGAGACCGCAGATAATAGATGTCAACGTATATAGAGGATGTGACATTGCCTCTGACCACTACTTGGTAGTAGCAAAATTAAGAATATGGATGAAGTGGAAGTCTCAAAAATCAAGACAAAGAATACAGGAAGAGGTTTACAAAACCTACTTGCTGCAAGAAGAAAGCATTCAACGTCTATACCAACAAAGACTGCAACATTATCTTCTGGAAACACCGACAGTAGAATGCATAGAAAATGAATGGGATAATGTAAAATTTTGCATAGAAAAAGCAGCATCAGAAGCCATTGGTAAAAAGAAAAAAATAAGACGTAGAAAAGGGTTAAGAGTCTGGAATGATGAAATTCAGAATGCTATAAAAAATAAACAAGAAGCATATTGCCGATGGTTACAGCAAAAAAATGAAGAAACAAGAGAAAACTACACGAAGAAGAGAAATACAGCAACTAAAATTGTGAGAGAGGCACATAGAATCTCTTGGGATAACTTCATAAGCCAAATAGAGCAAGATGTGCATGGAAGGCAAAATTTTGCATATAAAGTTTTAAAGAACTTCAATAGGTCTGAAAAGATGATGCCAGAATAGAAGTAATAGAAGACACCGAATGGATAAATCATTACAAGAAGTTATGGTATCAAGAGAACACCGTGCAAACGAACTGGAATAACACAAATCTAACAACTACAGACCTAATTACTATTGAAGAATTACAAGAAGCCTTGAAACAGTTAAAGAATAGGAAAGCTTCTGGAATAGATAAAATTAATTCTGAATTACTGAAGTATGGTGGGATGCTTTTACAATGGAGGTTGCTACACATAATAAACACTTGCTGGCAGAAACTCAAGATTCCAAATACCTGGAAAGTAGCAGAAGTAATATCCATCTTTAAAAAGGGAGATAAGAAAAATTGTGAAAATTATAGAGGAATAAGTTTACTCTGCACAATGTATAAAGTCTATGCCAGAATAGTGAATGCAAGAATAAAAGCAATATCTGAAGCCTTATTGGGAGAAGAACAAAATGGGTTTCGGAAAGGTAGATCAACCTCCGACAATGTATTCATCCTACAGCAAATTTTAGAGAAAAGGAGAGAATTCAATCTGCCAACACATCTTGCTTTTATAGACTTTGAAAAAGCATTTGATAATGTTAATAGGACAAAATTATGGGACATAATGGAAAAACAAGGCTACCAGCACACATTGTAAATGTAATGAAAACCATGTATGAAGGCTCAAAAATTATAATAAACACAGGAAGAAAGAAGACGGAGGAAATACCTATTAATAAAGGAGTCCGACAAGGGTGCCCAATATCGCCCACGCTTTTTAACATATATATAAATGACATAATCCAAAAATGGAAGCTTATTATAAAAAAAGGAATATGTATTACAGAAATGACTATTTAAATATTTATTATACGCTGACGACGCCGTAATACTACAAGAAGGAGAGGATGACTTACAGAGATCAGTACACCACTTAAACAAAATATGCAAGGGATATGACATAAAAATCTCAAAAGAGAAAACAAAAGTTATGGCCTTTTGTGGAAAATCACCTGTTAGAACAAAGATTGTAGTAGACAACAAAATCATTGAACAAGTCTCTTCTTTCAACTATTTAGGGTGTGAAATAGGACATGATGAAGATACCAATAAGAAACTATCAAAATTTCAATCAGTATGTGTATAATTCCATAGGACAATGAAAAACAAAACAAGGAAAGAGACAAGAATAAAGTTCTATAACACAATGGCCATCCCTGTCCTCCTCTATGGAAGTGAGAGTTGGGTCCCTAAAAAGAGCACTTACACACAATTACAAAGTGCAGAAATGAAATTTCTTAGAAGAACTAAAGGTTGCACAAGAGAAGATAGATTTAAGAATGATGAAATAAGAGAAGAACTGAATGTGAAGAGCCTCAATGAAAGAATGATAGAGTACAGGAACAAGTGGCTACAACATGTACAAAGGATGGATAATTCTCGTTTACCGAAGTTGGCCTTCCTATATAAACCAAGAGGAACAAGAGATATAGGGAGGCCGAAAAGAGATGGAGAGAAGTTCTGTGAGGCCGGAACAGGCAGACGCCTAATCCTGGAAGTGAATGAAGAAGAAGAAGAAGACAGCTACTGAATTCGGCCTAGCTGACAAGCTAGTGTCGAGAATCCTGCCGCCGTCGGGACTCGAACCTAGATCTCCCTGCAGTAACATCAGTTGATGCACTGAGCCATCTCTCCCGGTGGGATTTCACGTTTCAACGGTGGTGGATGTTCGATTCTAATTATTGTGACGGGTCAATTGATGACATCAATAAAATATAATCAAGTAATAAACAGATCGAGTATCAACAGGCAATCGGCCAATCAGAGAAACGGGATGCATAGCTTATGAAGAAGAGAAGTTTTCGAACAATACTGCGTATGGGAGAACAATTGAACAGCGCGAGTTAAGAACTGCCAAGTCGAAGGCTAGCAACTTTGGTAGTGGAGGAGGTATCATGGAGAGGCTCTCGTGCCACAGACACGTTTACATGTGAAAAAGGAAGTTAAATTAATGTGTAAAAGAGAGATTTCTAGTGAAGTAGTATTATTTTGTTTGTGACGTGAACGTTGCTGCAGAATGGACTTGAAATGTGGAGATACCTCGATCAAGATGGCTAAGAAACACAAACGGGAAGTGGAATATCCGAACTAAAGTTTTGTTTTTTATTTATAAGAAGGCCAAGATTTGTAATAGCAATAACTAATAATTAATCACAAAATAGGGAAGCCATGGTCATGAGTGATAGGGAATGCCAAGAAGTGCATTAAAATATTAATGGTGAAATTTGGTTTTTCTTTTCATTATGTATTGTTGTCTTGTAGCATGTACTTTGTGTTTGTGGTTTTTATTCTATTGATAGTTAGCAGAGGGCAAATTATAAATATTTCCAGAACGAAGAAATATTTATTTTTGCAAAAGCATAATAATCTTCACAATCCTATATCACGGGCATAAATTCCTTACGTAAGATTTCGACGCCGAGATTTCGTACGAACTGCTGTCAGCCCATAAATTATTAAGTTATTATTTTTACTGTGAACACATGGGTATTATTATTATTAGCACTGTATTCTTTAAATAAATAAAAGCTACCTTATCCGTTTTAATTGTCGTTCCCAAAGTGCGGCGAAGAAGAGATAACAGTATACTAGCAAAAATATTAATAATAATAATAATAATAATAATAATAATAATAATAATGTAATGAATCTTAACGTGCCTTGTTCTACTAATGTCCCATACCTGCTCAGAAACCGAGCTAATGTCACCTTGTCGACTTCTGGCCATCCCACGGATGTTAGTCCTCAGGGACCCAGAGCCGGCAGTAGCTCGAAGCCATCGTCAGAGATGGACACGGGATGAATTGAAGGAGGTGATGTGGTGCTTTTACTAATGTTGCTGTACCTTTCGATCAAAACGTCGTTACCAAGGAGGCAGAGAAACGTATTAAATATAGAGTTTGGAAATCGAGATCAGCCGAATGTGGGGCGTAAAAGCACAGGTCGTACCGATAGTTATTGGAGCTCTGGGATTTGTTCCACAAAATTTGAGTAAGAACTTGTCTAAACTCCCCAGTAATTCAAAAGACTGGAAGTGCAAGAAATTGCTTTATTTGGAATAGCCCACATTTTGCGCAAAGTATTGTAGAGGCACCTGACAGTCACGTAATCTGCTCCTTAGGTAGCTGTCAGCCGACTCATAACATCTTTAGGTCGTGATGTAGTGACTAATAATAATAATAATAATAATAATAATAATAATAATAATAATAATAATACAGAGGAACCCCTCTGTTCTCATTACATACAAGATCGGTAGAATTCAACCACTGTCTTGTGGAGAATTCCAACGGCCAGCTGTGATTTCTGTGGTTTCTCCTTTTGTAACAGACGAATGCCGGAGCAGCACCAACAGGCGCGCACGATCTTCTCTTCCTCATCCCTGTATCTTTCTCTCTCCTTTCATGAACTACGTTATCACACATGTTAGAATACCAGTGAGAACTTCCCTACTGGAGTAGTGACCAACGGGAGAGATACCTGAAAGGTAAGAAATAAATACTACTCCCACTCCAATACTCTTTCATTCACACAAATATTTTATTGTTTTCTTTTTGTAAGTTTCTTTGAGTACCTATACCTTTTCAAGTGGGTTGCAAACACAGTGGTTTATTAACTTTGCCGTAAAAGCATTACTTCTTGTGGACGATCGAGTGATTTCCGGCTACCAGTGGTCTAACGGGCTTGGGCCTTTATTCAGATCCATATTCGGCGGCCGCTTTTTACGGCTGCCCACCTTCCGCCTTTCTTTGGTTACCTCCTTCTGCGTCCACGGACGATCGTGGAGGTGTGTAGGGGCTTCGGAAATCTGAGGACTACCACCTTATATTAATACATGAATATTTGGTTTCTTCTCAAAAACCTACAGTTATTTCTGATGGGTCAGTTCATCAACTCTTCTTTAAACTGCAGCATACACATTACTCAATTTTCGTGAACTTGTTGTTGACGTGGGAAGGTGACGGTTGAATGACACCTCCATTTAAATAAAATGTTATTCAGTTGAAAGATCTCAACCAAAATACCATATATACTTATTCCTTACGAAAACACGGACTGTTAGATTTACGGTACGTTTTTATTTGTTAATATTCTCAATTTAGTAATATATCAAGAACTGAAAGCACTTTGAATCATTACGTTCAATGAGATGCAGTTCAGTCACTAGTCACAAATAGTTCGAAAGTAAAAAATATTTAGGCTCCGCATTTCTTTATGAAGCAAGAGGCACATGCGTCTCAAATACAGGAAGTGTGCTATCGTTAATTGATTGTAATGCCAACTATATCTCTTCTAAGCGTATCACTGATACAAGACATTAATTCATAATAGGCATTCGACTATGACAGTAATGATATCTTTGATATCGTTTCAGACACTAATAACACCAAAATTACTGATTTGAAATCAATAAAATTCTCAGCATATTTACTCTCAATCGGAATGACAATGTAACAGGATTTTCAGTTAGCATTTAAATACACATTTCATTCTCTCAAGGTAACTCACATAAACAATATTTTCCTCAACTTTCGAAGCCTTTACGGTATTCCCAGAACTTAATGATATTTGAAGAACGCCTGCTATTTTCTCCAAGGCGGAACCAGCGTAGATGATCTTAAACTGCCTGGAACCAGGAGAGGATATTACGGAGAGCGAAAGGCGCAGAATGCAGCGCGCTGCACCGGGTGAAACAGCTGCGGGGAGAGAGCATGACGACTTTCATGGAGGAGAGCGCGGGCGGGCGCGAGCCGGCGGCAGCGGCAGCGGGAGAAGGCGCGATAAACCATTGCTGGATAGAAACGGCGCTACCGAGTTCAGTGGCGGCAGCTTCGAGTAATTACTGGAAAGCGCGGCGCGGTGGGGTGGGGTCATTTCGCGGCACTCTCGGCCACTCTTTGCCCTCGCGCTCGTGGGCGAAGGGTGGTAGGTGTCGGCGGCGGCGATATGGTGGAAGGCGGAGGTGCATGTCTGCAGTTTACAAATCAGACTCGGTGGTGGCGTAGAAGGTAGATGATCAGAGAGGGGGTGTTAACGGAGATGCAGGATTTACGGATAGTGTATGCGTTTGGGTGATGTTGAAAATAAGAGATTAATGATTATTACGTAAAAATGTTTGCTTCACGAGTAAATAGAAATGAAAAGACATTTTAGTTACCATTTCTAGAAATGTCATGTTTCTTTGTTGATTTCAAAATGTTGAACAGAAAATGATTGAATGTTAATTGAAGTTTAATAAACGAGAGTATTTCAATATTTGCCTATATAACTTGCATTGAAATTCAAGATATTTGATAGGTGGTTAAGTAGTTAACACATTTCATTTAATTATAAACTATTTCTCTTGAATAAAAGAGACTTGAAGAATAAAACATAAAATAATGTAACCCTTCTCGAGAAGTTGGGGTAGCTGGAGAATTTTGCGACGCTCTATGGCAATTCGGCAAGACGGAAGGTAGAATCCCTCCCCTTCTGTATTTCGACTAATTAGCATACATTTGTTTGGGCTCATGCAAAAAACACTTCATCCAACCAAAATAATAATTAGTATTCTTCACATTTATTTGATGAAACCGTGAGTCAAACAATGTCGCAAAAATGTCACAAATTTTCTTAGCTTTACCCTGAGAACTTCATGAGAAATCTGTGCTTGGAATCAAACTATTATTCTGTCTGATCAATTCTACCGTTTATTCTCACACCGTAACGGAAAATCGGAGCGTTTGGAGACCTGGATACAACGCGTTAACTACCTAATGATTCTTCCAAGACCGCAATAAATATGTTTGACTTATTTTTTATTGATACTGGGCTTCATAACTTGAAAGTGACATCAAGTGCAAACACAAGCAGTAAATAATAAAGGAGGACGTTATAATGAAATTGCTTCACGCGTGATAGAGATAAGAATGAACAGTCGAGCACGTAGCGTAGAAGACATTTCACAAAGACAAGGAAAAATGAAATCATGAAAACCTTACACTGGTAATGGAGGTCCCAGTGGAAGTTTTGGCCATGAATCTGCGAAATGTGGACCCGAAGGATGAGCGATGACCGTACTTCTCGCTTTTAAACTCTAAGGGCAGATCCAAACACTTGCATTTAGCTTCTCATCGCATCCTTGTTTCAAGAAAACCTTATCTGGTTTCAAACAGTAATTTATATAAGAAATCTCAGGTGAAAGAATTCGCCAAAATAGTAGACAAACGGCGATGCCGTAAGAATGCTTTGGAGATGTACATCCATTGTCCAGAAAACGGCTTCGAGTAAGCTTAATTCGGGAGCGAAGTCAATTCACCGAAAACTGATTCTAACAATGCCGACAGAATACTCGTAGAAGGGGACAGCTAGCGGGAAACGACAGGTGACAGCGAGCGGCGGGGAGGGGCAGCTGGGAGCGGAGGCGGGTCGCGGCGGCCGTCCGCTGTTGCGACGGATTGAGTGACGATAATAGCCAGGTTGGCGCGCGCGCCGCCGCCGCCGCCGCCGACGCGGGTGTATAAGGCAACTTGTCCCACGTTGCGGACCGCTCTCGCCATCTAGGGCGCCTGCCGCTTGTGGATGGCCGGCACGGCCACGTTATTAGATCGCTACCTAAACCAAGGGACGGCGTGCTGCTCAGGCCCTGCCTGCCCTGCCCGGCGCGGAGCGCAGTGGAGAAAGGGCGCGGGGTCTCCGGGTGCGTTGTTATTACCACTGCTTTTTGAATGAACACTCGGGGTGCAGCTTTTGAAGTAAAATTTTTACGTTATTATTCATTCTGCAATTAAGTGTGAGAACTTGGCCGCAGAAAACCTTAGCTTGACATTAATTAAGCTTAAATTGACTCCACAAATGACATTGATCACAAGAGTCTGTAAAATAATAGTTATTTATAAATAATACTAATACTAATAATAATATTAATAATAAGATAATAATAAATATACATTATAATATCCCCGCAAGCCTTCGTAGCACCCCATGTTACTCGGTTTCGCTTCACTTTATTTTTTTCATTTCACTTCACCTCACTGTACTGCATTGGATTACATTCCACTGTGATGACTTTCTTCAACATTCCTTTCACTTCATTATGTCATACAGCTCTGCACATAAATAGCAATAAAATATATTATAAAAAAGTAATATTATAACTCTTGTACAACTTACTCTACAGAAAAGACTGCAAATTTAACAGTAGGAAAGTATCAGTGATATACGCACTGAACAGCTAGAAAACTAATTTATTTTTTAATTTGTTCAAGCTTTGCGGGAAGGATTCAAAGAATGTCACAAGCAAACTGTTCCATTCTATAATAGCTCGGTTTGTTAATGAAAATTTCCCAACATTCATTTTAATTTAAACTAATTTTTTTAAAAACTGGATTTGTGTACGGTCGGAAAGCAAAATTAATACAATATGTTACTTTGTAATATATTAGTCTCCAGTGTAAATCAGTAGAAGAGTTTCAGGAAAGTAATTCACTTAAATTTATTCGAAAACAATTCTTGAAACAAAATTACGAAGCAAAAATAACTCACTCATTTTGTACTAACATGCTATGCTATATTTATGTTATATTTTCTCACAAGACTCACAATGGACCTCTTTTACAATATTACCAAGACAAAGTTTTCTGGTTCAGGTACTTCCAGGTAAATATTTTAAAAACCATTTAATTATTATAGTACTTTTTATTTGTCTTGTTTTGTAATAAATAGATAATTAACTTATTGTCTAGTATTTAAACATGTTCAGAAAGATGTGCAATGTGGTATTTGTCATTAATTGCAGTAAATTTTTAGTTTTTAATTTTCAATTTTCTAAAAATTTTGATCGTAGAATAAGAATATTGTGACTAACAAAGAGTCTAAAGTAATATTTTATCTTATTTCTCTTACTTCATGATATTTCTTTACAAAAAGTAAAATGTGCAAAAATTATACTATCGCATCTTCTAGGTTTCATTCTTCTTCTTCTCTTCTTCTTCTTCTTCTTCTACACTTCACGGCTTAGAATACGGCCTGTACTCTAAGTTTTCATTCCATCTTTCATTTTCTCTCCATCTTTCCCGTGGTCTTCCAACGTCTCTTGGTGCATACTACAAAGCTGCCTTTAGAAGTCTTATCACTCGTTCTCTCTATATGCTCTACCTATCTGTGCCTATCTATCTTACTCTTGCATTCTAGTAATAATTTGCTCTCATAGTTATTTCCTTATTTATTAATTTCTTCTCAATTATATCCTTTTATTCTTCCCAAAAATTTCATTTGTGTACTTTGTATTCTTGTTAATATTCTTTGTGTTGAGACCGAACACAAAGAACGTAGGAAATGCGATGGCATTGTAAAATTTAATTCGCCTTTTTCGCCTTGTCTTATTTTTCAATGTGTTGTTTGTAGTTACATATATTTTATCAGTTACTTCATATTTCATCAGTTTGCTATCTATGGATATCTTTTTCTTTTTCACAACTCAGTTTGCTGCCCCAATAATTGGCGGAGAAAACTTGCTGCAGAATTGTATTTTCCTTGAAAATTTTTGGCATTATATGATATTTCCCTCTGAATGCCATCACTTTTGATCTACCCTTTTAATTTAGATTTCATAACCCTGTCAATTAAAACTTTTGTATCAAAAGAGCTGATCTGAAACATTAGCAATATTCTGAATCATGAAATTCCTCGTAAAAATACCCCGAAAAAACCATCAATATATCTATTTTTATTCAGAGAGCATTTTATATGTAAGGTTTTATCACAAGCAACGGAGTGTAACACACGACCGGAGGAAAAATAATGTATTTGTAGTACAGTTTATACATAATGAAAAATGCATGTACATGAAAACGAAGATACAAAGAAAGTGTATAATCAATATATTCCGTTCTTCTCTCAGAGTAAAAAATCTGTAAATGCAACGTGATACTTTAAGAACAAGTACCCTTTGAGATCACACCAATTATCCCTTGTAACTGTCGACGCGGAATGTTGTCAAGAAAGGTTTTTACTGAGATCAACACTGATACTGTCGATCGACTGCAGACAACAGAGGTTTTTTGTACTATCAAACAAAATATTCAGCCGGTACATTGCATGAGACCTGTTCTTGATCCATCCAAACTCTCTCTCAGTACATCTCTTCTTTTCTTTCGTGAGCGTTTTAACAAGATTGCAACATCACGGGACTAATAACGTTACGCGCCACACCCCGATCACGTAACTGTCAATTCACTCAACTTACATGGAGTTTAAATACATTTTAACGAGGCAGATGGAAAGGAGATAGAATAAGGTTTCAAGAAGGAATAAGCTCTTGCTGAATGACAATTTCTTTCCTTGAAATGTTGATGTTTTAGTTTCTGTTGTCGAAACACGAGAAATGGGAATCTTTCATGAAATTTTACGAGCAAAATCAACAAAATCATAATGTTTTACATTA
The DNA here is from genome assembly GCA_031308135.1 of Acheta domesticus. Lineage (NCBI taxonomy): Eukaryota > Metazoa > Arthropoda > Insecta > Orthoptera > Gryllidae > Acheta > Acheta domesticus. The sequence goes on along the minus strand of JAHLJT010009436.1, from coordinate 249,473,017 downwards.
AAAAGTATTTCGATTTCTGATCGAAAATACTAAATATTTAGATCTTCCGAAAATAAAATGTACCATTCAAAAACGCTATTTAAGGAGAAAGTTCTTTTTTTTACAATAATCTTGAATTATATTAGTTTGTTTGGCAACAATAAGATGAAATTGTTATAAAAGCTTTCTTTTCATATGTATCCGAAATCCTAACCTAATTAATGAGCAAGTTTCCACATTTTAACAGAAAAACAGAATGAGTACATGTGTTCGTAAAGTCCCGGTAGTTGCAATCAACATAATACTTTAAGAAATACTAACAGAAATAATAAAAAAAAATTAACCCAGAACAATATAGAATTAAGCAAGTTATTTGATGCAACGATATTTGATGCGTAGGTTCACGCATTCTAGATAATACAACATGATGTCAATCGTTTCGACCAATATGCAAATTAATATGTTTAAATGTGTTTAATTCAATTATTCATCCACAAAATTCTCTATCAAGAGTAACACTCGAAACTTCTATACAAAATGAAAACATATATGTTCAGCTTTTTTTCGTTGTAATTTAAAGGGCAAGGAGCATATGTTCATTAGGGATGCGACATCGATGTCAATGTTTTCAAAACAATATTCAGACCAAAGTGACTAAGGATGAAAAATAATTAAAATTGATATTATTTTCGGCAAATGAAGTTCTTATCGCTTTTGAATTATCCAATCTCATGATAATTTTTTGTCAAATATCCTCATAATTTTGTGACTGTTTTGTTTGTCAAATCTCAATAAACGCTACCGTTATCACTCCGTCCGTACCGTCCGTACTCACGTTAAATCCCCTTCCCCGCATGAACATTGACAGATACTAATGAAGATTTAAAAAACATCGATGTTTAAATAATTATTGTTTTGGGGTGATATTTTATTAAAATTTATTTTTTAATTTTGAACATTCGTATTTATTAATATCGATATTTTAATTTTGAACATCCTTTTATTAACATCGATGTTTTAAATAAATTCCATGGAGGTAAAATCGTTTACCACTCTTGTATTTCTTCCCTCAACTTTCCTCAGTTAGTCTCAGAACGTACAGTTTTCTTTTGTATTTCTTTGTATTGTCATTTGCTAATTGTATCTGTTCATTAATTTTCATCGTTGTAGTGCTACTGAAGATGATATGTAGTAGTCCCAAAACGCGTGTATGGTTGTGTTTTCTTATTATTAAAATGTAGTGTATTGTAATATACCTTTGTAGTTGATACCTCCGAAATCTTTAATTAATAATCAATCACGAGCGAATAATGGATGTTTTAATTTTGAACATCAATACTTATAAAAATCGACGTTTTGTGGCCATGTTGCATACCCAATGCACGCCCTACAGCCGCAAGAAAGCAGCCGCCATCCCGGGATGCAGGGGCAGCAAGAAGGGGCGCGTCGGCCGTCCTTCGCGCTGACCGTCATAACGTGCGCCTCGCGGAGGCAGATGGCCTCTTGCAAAGGCCGCCCGCCGCGCCCTCCCCCCTCCCCCTTCCCGGCTCCACGAAGTTATGATGATGTCACGGGCGAATTCAAGTCCGTATTTCAAAAAAGTGGGACGCATATTTTCAGGAGAGTTTCTAGATGTCCACCGCGAGTATTGTAATCGCTCAGCGGCCCGCTGCCGCTCCCGCTGATGACGTGGCTGGACTGTAGGGTGGCTCGGTGGTTGGATAGAGAACGCAGTAAAGTTATAGTAAACTAGTGGTGCTAAAACAGCACTGACTTTCTCGCCCGTACTTTCACGCAAAATTACGTCAAAAGTACTAAAATTTTCGAAAATTTGTACCTAGCTTTCTTCTTAATTTATCTTCCAGGAACAGATTTTATTAAGGTAAAAAATCTCTGTCTTTAATATTTTAGTTGTGGGAAGACAAAAAAATTAGGAATTTTTGTAATTTTCGAAAAATCATGGTTTTCAACGAACATGAGATCTACACCATCCTCAGACTTCAGACTATCCAATAAAAAAGTTTAATAAAAAAAGGATGGAGACTTTTTTTGAAAATTTGGAAAATGTACAGGGGTTTCATGTAAAGTACTTCCCTAAAATGAAAATATCGAAGGTCCGAGACATCAGCCAGATCGATTGTGGAGCATCAATTTTGGAGACGATCAACTGAACGGTGTGTTCTTCCCAGACAGTTTAGCCGCTAGTGTTCTTCACAACAGATGTTTTTCTGTCATTCGATTTTTCGGTATCTAGGACCCGCAAACGTGGATTCTGACTACACCACATGTTAGAGTATTTTCTTTTTAATTTAGAAACTGGATTTATTCACTTTTTCGTTATCAGGGCCCTGTAGTAAGATTTTTTCTGCCGAAAATTCGCCGTTTTTTCGCGCAACATTATATAACTCTCTCTACTCCGTACCGAGAAAGTAAAATGACAACGTTTCAGTGTACTGCGGCAATAGGAGTGTTTGTAGGACGTTGGTGATAGTGGAGCATTTTGAGTAGAGCTAAATAGACTTAGAGTAGTTCCTGACAAGATAGTTTGCATATGAAGCGTGAGTTTGTGACAGAATTTCAATGATTGCCAAAAATAAATCTGCAAAAGCTAAAATGAATTGTATTTCGCAGAAAATAAGAATATTTATTAAATACACATATTTGAAAACGTTTTTCAATTATATTCAATGTCGTTTTAAAGTTAGGTTCAAAGTCACTTTCAAAATTGTTTAGTAATCTAAAATATTAAGTTCATTATTTTGTTCACTAGAAGAAGAAAACGCAGAAGAAGAAGAAGAAGAAGAAGAAGAGGAAAAAGAAGAACAGGAAGAAGATATAATTTCATTACTTGTATGTATTTCGACCAAAAAGCTTTTCGGTCCAACGGCTAATCTGACCAACTGTTTAGTGTAGTTCGTATGATGAGAGGAGACTTTGTTTATTCTTCTTCTTCTTCTTCTTTTATTACTATTATTATTATTATTATTATTATTATTATTATTAAAACATAATAAGCACTACAGCAACTCACAGGATTATCTATCTTTTTATCGTACGTTTTACATGAACACAGATAATGAGCAGAAAAATTGCCTGGGAATCGGCGTTTGACTTGCTTTTTTCAATATTTTAATTAAGAAATATTTGCCCCATTGTTCGAACAAATCTTATTTACTTCTCCTTTTTGGACTTTACCAGAGAATCCTTATTATTTTGGTTTATTAAAAATATGTATTTTTAAACGATTATTTAATAGCTAAGTAAAATAACACATCATATTGAAAAATCATTATTCGAGAAGTACATTTTCGATACAGCTAAAGAAACTATACATATAGCTTTGTTGATAAATCATCTTGTAATCTAAGATTTTGACCTCAAAAACAGAGGCCGAATTACATCTACTGTTCTCTCTAATTCTCTATTCGACTCTGTAGAAATGTTGCAATATGTCACATTCAATGAGCTTGTATAAGAAACATGTCGATTTCCAAAGTTACTTGGCACCCAGTCTCAATGTCGTCACTCAGTCTGTTACCCTTTGAGTTACAATGATATCAACTCTTGCAAAACTGTGTGTGTTCCGTCAAAAACCCTAGATTAATTTAGTTGATCCCAGCTTGGCATTATAAACACACGTGGTTCTGGTTCACTCAACACAATCCGACATAATGCCATGTCGCCTTTAATCACACTGTTTTGCGTAAGGTCAGAAACGTGTTGGTGAAGGACACTACGGACTAGGTTGAGGCGGGTGAGGCAGTTTAATTAGGCAATCACGAAGGATTGCGAGATTTCTTTCTAAACGCATAAGTCTCTCTTGCTACATTTTTCGCAAATACGCATTCATATACAAACAAAATTAAGGAACTAGGAAAAATTAAATTTTTTGAGGAAAAGTGATCAACAAAACTTCAATTTTTAAAATATTTATGTTCAAAATCATAACATCGATGTTAATAATACATCACCCCAAATACATCGATGTTTTTAAATTTCGATGTCCTCGAAATAGGTTTATTAATTTCTAACATCAATGCTCGTACGGGGGCAGGGGAATTTAATTAATTCGACAGTAGCAGCAGAACAATCAGCCAAACAGAGCCCAAAGCCCAAGCGTTGAGGGTTATCTCAAGGCAGCTTGCGAAGTTCGCCGTAGAAAGATACGGTATGAAGGAGAAGATCCTACGCGGCGTTATGATGTGTGCGTTTGCCGATTCCTCGCGAGGGAAATACAGGAAATGCGTAGAAAAGACCAGGGAATCGGGATCATCGAGAGACAGTCCTCACGATGAAGATTCTACAAACAGCGTTTGCTTTGTTGGTACACATAAACTGACAGTAGTGTTAACATAGATGCCAACAAAACATAGATGTTAAAAAGTAACGGGTTTAATAAATCGAGTTTAATATATATCAAAAGTAAAGTTTTCAAAATATCAACATTGATGTCGCATTCCTAAATTATTTGCCGTATTCGATAGAAAAAAATGACTTCTTTTAAAATCCCACGAGTACTTTCATTACCATTTGGTGGATTATGATTAGAGAAGTAACACAAGAATCAAACAAAACTGAGTCATTCTCACTTCCCCTCCCGGTAGTTCTCAAGCCAAGAGTCGCAGACGCAGTTTCTGCCGTGGGCGGCGGGCAGTGGGCAGCGGGCACGCGCCGCGTAAGGGAGACGCAAAGATCCTGAGCGGTACTTGGCCGCAGCCGGAAGCCCTGACGCAACGCCGTGTCAACACACTCAGATCAGACGGCAAATACAGGAGCCGCCTTCGCTACCCGCCCGCCCACGCGCCGCGCGCCGTCCACGCCCCTCCGCCCACGCGCCCCACGCGCCCACGGGCGATCGCCGCCGCATCGGCCCCGGGCGCCTCCCTGCATTTGCCCAGGCGGTGCCTCCTTTCTCCTACACTCATCTTCTTCTCTCTCATCACAATTATCATCCTCCTCCTCCTCCGCCTCACACTCATCTTCTTCTCTCTCATCACAAACATCATCTTCCTCCTCCTCCTCCTCCTCCTCCTCACACTCATCTTCTTCTCTCTCATCACAAACATCATCTTCTTCCTCCTCCTCTTCCTCACACTCATCTTCTTCCTCCTCCTCCTCACGCTTATCTTCCTTCTCCTCCTCCTCCTCTTCCTCCTCACACTCATCTTCTAACTCCTCCTCCTCACACTCATCTTCTTCTTCCTCCTCACACTCATCCTCTTCCTCCACCTTAAACAAATCTCTTCTTTCTTCTGATACTCATCTCTTCTGCCTTCTCATACTCATCTCTTCTTCCTTCTCACACTCTTCTTCTACATTCTCACACACTTTTTTCCCTTCTCACACTCTTCTTCCGTCTCTTTCCTCTCTTTTCTTCGTCTTCTCACACTCTTTCTTTTTATTGTTTATTGCATTGCCTTTGACTCTTCCATTTTCCTTCCCTGTTACCTCCAATACCATTCGTCATATGTGACCTTCATTTTTCCTTTATTTTATAATCACGTTTCTCAATTTCGTGACCTTTATTTCACTTTCATTTTCATGTTTAATTATTATCCCTCCTGCGGGCGCGTAGCGGCACACAGTGCCGTATTCTTACAATTTTGTTGATTTAGTGTAAATAACTGGTGTCACACATATGAGCTCAAAGTGATTCTTCATTCATTATATTTTCAATCGGATGACACTCAAATCACTGCCGACCGACCGTTATATAGTAATTCGAAATCTGCAACGGTTGCGGCACTCCGTACCGCACGCGCTTTGTCATATGAGTATAATATTTGCGTATTTTATCCATTACAATTCTTACTGCTCTTTTGCTATTGAGCTTTTTGACATAGATTTTCGAGTACTAACTACTCAAAATTTCAATTCAAATTTCAATGCATTTCCGAAGAAACGTTAGCAGGCACGTTTTCACCGTATTCATTTCCCGACATGTAACGTACCAAGACATGGAGGAAGCGAGCGTTGGATCAGATTCTTATTAATATTATTTCTTTTGGAATTTAGTTAGTTATTATGAAATAAAATGTATAAAAACAAAAATAAATAATATTTCCTTCACATTCAATAACAAAAGTAATAACTATTGTACTCGAAAATCGAAGTTGAGAAATGCGGTACGGAGTGCCGCACGCGCCTGCTGGTGGGAAATGATGCGACGCGCCCGCCGGAAGATTATTCTCCCAATATTCAAAGGTAGCTTTCGGTGAATTAAAAAGTACAACATTCCTCACACCGCTTTTGAAGGATGTAGGTGTTTGAAAGTATGAATTAACATAAAGTCCTCAATGTGTCTGTTGGTTCGGCACGTGAAATAATATTTCAAAATTAGATAAATTAAGAAAGTGAATTTACTTGCCTCAAAATTGCTAACTCAACTCACAGTTGTTGTTTTTTTGTTGTTGTTGAAAGAGTTCAATGGAATTAATTCAATAAGGAACGTATTCCTAAATCAAATAGTGCTACTCAATTCTGTTCATGGAGTATTCCTGCTCTATTGAGTGATAACGAAACAAAATTGACAAAAATGCAAGCATCTAGTGTTATCATTAATATAAATACAAATTATTATTAAAAATTAAATGGTGAAGAAGGATAAAAATACACTATGAGTGCATTGACAATAAGGGACTTGATATTTTGCTAGTCTGGTAAAAATGTGAGCTAAAAAAGTATGTTTTATTCATGTTAACAGTTACATACATAAAAGATAAATAGTATCGCTGACTACTTAATTAAAATTGTGAATGTATGTTATGATCCACATGACATAGAAAAACAAAATGATGTCAGACACTAATTAAAACTTTGTTCTCCTCATCCGATTACGAAGGCGTATTGAGAGAAGATGAGATCTACGGTCGTGACAAACAAGTAAGCGAGACACAGATTCAATTGAGTGCAATTAGAGAATTCATTGCCTAATGCACCACTCTGCACAACAATACATGTAATAGTAAACTAGACACAAAATGTTAGCCAGATCTACGGATGTTGCTCACGGTTAACCTCAAGGGTCCTCTCAAGACGCACGCCGCATACTAATGAGCCGCCCTCTCCTCATCCCGTCCCTCCCCTCCCTTCCCCCTCACACCTCCTCCCCCTTCTCCTCCCGCGCGGGCGCCGCTGTCTCATCCGCTAATTGCCCGCGATAACATCGCCCTCGCCCGTATTAACACGGCCCGGCCGATCCCGCGGGCCCGCCGGCGGGGGACCCTCGGAAGCCGGACGACCCTAATGCGCCTAATCCCGCCTTGACAAGAGGCTTGCCCGCCTAAGCCCCGATCAGCCGTCGTCCGCCGTCCCCTCCCCGCCCCTCGGGCCCCGCCCACCCTCTCCGTCGGAGCCGGGGGACGGTCCCTGCTGACCGGCTGCAATCTCGGCGGACTGAGGAAGCCTGCGGAAGGCACAACACGGCGATTCCGGTCACGTCGCTAACAAACCATTCGCTCCCGGCCACCGATTTAAGGTGCGTATGCAATATTCATGAAGGTGAGATGGCGGCGGCGGAGACCGGAGGCGGCAACGGCGGGCGGATGCGCCGGTAATTAAATTACAGCGCAATTCGGGCAGTCTGGCGCCCACGTAAATCGCCGTCGTCGCCCTTTCCTCCTCCTCCTCCGCCGCAGCGGTGGCTTCTGTGCAGGCGACGCCGCCGCCGCCGCTCCCGATTTAGAGCATTCTCGACGACGTTCTGCGCATAAGTGAGGATAACGCCCGTCCCCCGTTCCCGGGAGCGACCCCCGCGCGGGGTAGGAAGCCATCCGTCAGCCGCATAAGTGGTCCACGAGGAAGTCGACTGGCTACAGGCTAGGAGGAGGAGGAGGAAGTCATACAGTACGTATGATGTTACGGCATCTCTGTCGTTGACGGTGAATCAAACCTGCCGGAAGCGTTAGCGGTAGCTTTGGGACTGATTACGGGGAAGATGTATGGGAGGAATAGCTGCGGACGGCGGTGTGTGAAGGTACGTAGGAGAGGACCGGAGAAACGTCAAGCAGCACATGAAACAACTATTGTGACGCCAGGGCAATGTATCGTGTACGCAGTGTTAACAGAAATTACAGAGATAGTAAGTGGTGAAAATATTAGGAGTTACGACGAGAACCCAGCGGTAATGAAAATTTCTGCTCGGGTCGAGAAAAGGTGAAATGCGTAATAATGGACGAGGTTACGCACCTGCCTGCCGTGCTTGTAACTGTAAATTCGTTCAATTTGTGTTGCATATAGCAGGACTTCCAATATAAGTTGTATACGCATTTGAAGACGCACCGTTCCAAGTGTGAGTAAAACAGTTTTATGTTTAAAAGTTCTTTAATCTTCAAAGCGCTTCAGTAACGAAAAAACATTCATGGAGGTTCTCCACCACCTTCCGACCTTCCGTGACTTTACCGAGCCTCACTCAACACCTCTCAATTAGGGCAGCAGCTACAGCCATTACAATCCCCTACTCCCGCGACTACCACCGCCTCTACCAACTCGTACGGCCGTCACTATCGTCACCACCGCCTACACCTCACTGGCACCGCAACTGCCGTCGCCGCTGCCGCCGCCGCCGCCGCTCCCGCTGCTGCAGTGATTTGGGGGCGGCCGTTCGGTCGCGCCAACTTCCGCCGGCTTTTTGTGGCGCAGGTGGCTCCCTCCCTTGCTCGCGTCGCGTCCGAGATTATTTCCGTGCTAATGACAGGTTGTCACTGAGACCGCATGCGGCGGAGGCGGCAGCGGCAGCGGCCAGTGCGAACGGGAGGCTCATGTTCCGCTTTCCTCCAGTAATACGCACCCGTTCGCCACAAAGAGCCACGCAGCTTCCTTCGGCCTCACCTCACAACGGTCGGCAGGGAGGACGGAGGGGGGGGGGTTCACTTCAACACGAAACAGGATATTGTCTTTTGGTTTACAACAACACGGGGCAAATTGTGTAAATGGCGGGAGAGGAGGGCTGCCATTGGCTCCCCTTTCGGTGGTTTATCCTGTCACTTCCGATTAAAGCCTTCTATGATAATAATTAGCTTTCTCATTTTTCAGCGCGGCTCGTAATGAGAGGGTAGGTTTCCTCTTGTTCTTAAAGAGGCGGCCCTCGACGGTTATAGATTACCGCTGACCTCTGATTAGAGGCCGAACGGCTCGCCTAGGGCCAAGCCAGATTTACTACGACGCTCACCGACTAATGAGTCGAAAACGCGGTTCTACTAGCCGATAAATCAAGAATGATCTCGTATTCATAAACATCTATTGCAAATGAGGGGCATTATGTGGATAAATATTGTCATGGAATTCTTTGTCGACAAATTCAGAAAACCAACGGCAAAATTTTCTAATTCTCATTTTAACGTTGTAATAAACAAGAATGTTTTAACTACTCCCATGAAGTTAAAACTGAAACGTTAATATGTTGTGAAAACAGGTACATTCTTCAGTGTTTGTCTACAAATTGAAAGAAAGAATAACTCATTGTTAAGATTGCCATTTTATATATGTTCAATCTCATTCAACCAAAAACGATTTAAATTTGATATTGAGAGAGAATTACTTCTAAGTACATCTCAGGGCACAATATGTGTGTTTGGATAATAATAGAAAAGATAAAAAATTAAACATGTAAACTACGTAAATTAAGACAAAGAACATAGGAAAGATCAGAAAATTGATCATGGTATTAACTCAAGATAAACTCACTATTAACTCAAGATAATATTTGCGCAAAGACTGCTCATATTTTCGAAAAAGTGTACGTCACTTAAAGAGCTGCCTTTCAAGAATATTTTATTAAGGAAAAATGTGTGTATTCAATTTTGTAGTTGTACAAAGACGCTGCAAACATTTTGAACTATTGTAATATTCGAAAATTTAGAAATTTCAACAAAAATTAAACCGGTTCCATTTTTAAGCGTTCTTTGGTCCATTCGAGGATTTTTTTTATATTTCAAATTAACTCCAAAAATATTGTTAAAATGTTGTTAAGGCTTCATGTAAGAATCCCCAAAAAATCCAAAAATTCGTTTCAAATTCGCAGGTCTCGAGATCGTTTACATATATCGGGGAATATCAGTTTTGGAGAAAATCGTCTGAACCGATTAGGTGCCAGCGTTGGCCAAATACGGACAGACGAACGTAAAGGCAGACGTTTTGCCATAAACCAATTTTTTGGTTTCAAGGACCCACAAAACGTGGATTTTGATTTCACTACGTGTTAGAGGAAGTAATTTACTACGTAATAAAAATATTTATACACTTTTTCTATATCAGAGCACGACAATAAGTATTTTTCCTAATGAGAAATAACTACTTTCTGCTACAAGCATTATACATGTTATGGAGAGAGAGGGAGAAAAACCAATGGAAAGCCATTGCAAGAGGGACACCGTAAGAAAAGGCAATAAAAGTCGCAGAATTCATGACTGAACTGTCAAATACGTCGGAATGTGTCAAAACCATATGCGTAATAGTAGGTTTCGACTCTCGTATATCTCAGACACCGACAAGTCCGTTTGCACTATCTTGATCCAACGCTCAGTGAATCTCCACTAACGAAGTCGAATTTCATCGAATCAAAGCACCCTTGGTGGAGCAGCAAGACACACATTGGTATCCTGAGGTACACCAAATATTAGCGAACATAGAGTTTTTGTCATATGGAAAATTAGTTCTTGATCAATTATTTTTATCAATCAGCATTCACCCCTTCAGAAAATTATGAAACCGAGGGTCATTTCAGGTCATTTCAGGGCTTTTAACTTCTAATTTTGTTGAGACAGTAGGATAAAAAATAAGTTGTCTGACTGTCGACAGAGCGACGCCAAGTAGTTTGGTTCAATAAAAAGAAGTTTAATTAAGCATGCAGTAATATTCTGATTTGTATCTTATATTTGTTTTGTAATAATTATTGAACATAATATTTGATTTGTGTACATTCACACAAACCGCTCTGTGTACTGCGACTATAAATCTCTCACAGTTAGTGTGTCTACATAGTGGAATGAATTGTTTTCCAACAGCAAAAACCGCTCTTCGTTAAAATATTTTTAAGGGACACAGAATGCTTTCGTAACAAGGTGAAATAATGCAAATGAAAATGTGTGCCACTGGACTACTGGTTGACATATCCGATCTATGTACAGAACACTTGTGTCTTAATAATTTCACAAACTGGTTACTAAATTAATGTTTTAGAAACATCATTATTTACTTTTTGTTGATACTTGCATATGTTTATGACCTATTCAATACTATCGTAGTTGTAAGCATTAGCAGTTGCAGTTGGGATCTTTAGTAACAAGGTGAATCATCGTGTAGCATTGAGAAAAAGCAAATAGTACTTTCCCAAGGCTAAACATTTCAATTTAGCTTAGTTTTTCTTTGTACAAAGACACATCCTGTCTGGTTGGTTTTCCCGTACAAGCGAGTTATCCTAGTAATTGCCCCACTTCGGGGAATCAATTCTTTAATCTGAAGCCAATACCCGTCTTGCTATCGTATCGATAGCCAGAAATGGGTGAATGATCTGATGAGGAGTGAGCATGAACAAACGATAAGAATGGTAATGAATCATTGGCCGAATGAGTCGCAGGGGAAATGGGGCAAACCACGAAAAAAAACTGCGGCGAACACAACTTCCACATGAAACTACAGGGCACTGAATTCCGGTCGCAGCGGTGGAAAGTAAGCGCTCTCCACCACAGGTCGTCCCAATTCGGGGACGCCGTCTAGTCGGGCGTGCATAGCGTCGCTGGCGTCGGGGCGCGTGGCGTCGCCAGCGCGTGCTTTGTAATTAAGTGCGCGCGGCGGGTGCCGTGCAAGAGCGGGGGGGCGGGGGGTGTAGGGGCGGGGCGGGGCGGGGGGGTGTAGGGGCGGGGGCGGGGCGGGGGGGTGTAGGGGCGGGGGCGGGGCGGGGGGTGTAGGGGCGGGGGCGGGGGCGGGGAGGAGTGCGGGGGCGGGGCGGAATGCGGGGGCGGGGTGGGTGCGGGTGCGGGGGCGGCGCGGGGGCGGGGCCGGGGGCGGGGCGGGTGGCGAATGAGGGGGCGGGGCGGGTGGGTGTGGGGGCGGGGGGCGAATGCTGGGTGGGCGGGCGGGTACGGGTGCGGGGCGGGTGGCGGGGTGGGGGTGGGGGCGGGGGCGGGGGCGGGCGGCTCCGGGCGCACGTGCAGCGCCGCCTCGGCGGGCGGAAAGCGTCCGTCTAATGGTGGCTTATCACCTCCATCTGCGACGCCGAACGCGCGCGCACGCGGCGGCGGTGGCGGCGACCGGAACCCGGCTTCGCGTGCGCCGGAACTGGAGCGCTGACCCCCAACGTGGCGCCGCCGCCGCCGGCAAAGCTATTGCCACTGCCACCACCGCCACTGCCGACGTCACTGGAACTGTCACTGCCACCACCACCACCGGCACCGCCACCGCCACCGCCACCGCCACCGCCACCGCCACCGCCACCGCCACCGCCACCGCCACCACCCTGGTGGCAATGATACCACCGCAGCAGGCCCGCGCTACGGTGTCCATGAAGGTGGGCATCCCAATTGATATCAGAGGTCTCGCAGTAGTGCAGTAATGCAAAATCACATTCCCAGTATTGATATCAATGCATTCTTGATAGACAAGAAAAGATACATATCCAAAAAATTGTTTTTTTTTCATTTGTCATTTGAGTGGGTTTGCTTTTTCGCAGCCAGAAACATAATGTTTTATTTTGCTTTATGCTAGCTGTTTTTACTAGTGACAGCAAATTATTTTCTGAACATTTTCCTTAGTTGAATAAAAGCGAACGATTTTTCACATATATCAATTTTAGTGTGCACTAACGACATGTGGTGGCCATTTCGTTTTCGAAACAACCAATATAATAATTGTTAAATATCAACAGTCGACTTATTGTCCTCATCTCACAAAAAATCAATAATTTTCACTAAAAAATCTCATTTTGTGTTGAATAAGGATTAGTTGAGAATGCAACTGTTAATCAAATCAGCGACGGATATTGCGATGTTCATGTTTATATTCCAGCAATTCAGTGCCATAGATTTCTTACGGATGAAACGTCAAATTTAAACACACGTCGTCATAATATGTACTTTTACTAAAGTACTATGAGATTCTGAAGTACAAGGATGATATGAATACCGTAATGAATATGTATCGGGAGCTCCGATTCTTGTCAGGTTTCCTGCGTAACACTTTCATTGAATCAAACCTAACTTTTGATACGTTTATGGTCGCAATTCCATTGAAGTAGTCATTTTCACATTCGTTACTTCCTCTAACTCTCTTGAGCACCCATCCGCAGATACCGTACTCGCGAACCTCTTTCGTGTTGATGCTTTTCTGAAGAACAGTTTTTTAATCCGAGAAGAAGAAAGCAACTTGGTGAAGAAATTTTCTTGGAAGACGTTTTCTTATATTCCATGAACAGGTCAATATCCTTTTCATTTTTTTATTTGTATCATACTCGTGCTACTCAGACAACAATTGAAGTAAATGTAAAACAAATTAACTACTAATTTGACGTGCTAATTAGTTGAATGAAATCAAATTTGAAAATGTGAATAATGAAAAATAAGAAATTTAAGACGCTAGTATATACTTTTAGTTTATTAAATTTTTTTTGGTAATGAATTTGAATCAGCTAGAAAGAAATTATTAAATAAACACGAATATTGCATTATGTTTTTTCCGTTCATGCAGATCCTGATGAAAAAAGTTATTTTATTTAATGAATTTGGGAAGTTACTGATGGATATTTCACTGTAGTGGATTGAACTAATTATAAGAAATGGAAATAGAAATTAGCAAGTGGGAGTAAATACATTGCAATTGGTCTGACATCAAATGTTCATGAAATATAATGGCAGGTATATGCGGTCATGAACATTCAAAAATATCTATACAGTTCATTTAATTGCAAATTCTGTACTTTGTACAGTTAACCATACCTGAATATGTCAGAGACCGAAAAATAAATTTAAAATTACCATCGCATGTGAATGCCAAAAAACCCAACTTTTTCTAATTTCTTTTCATGTTTAGGATATTGAAGAATGTGTATGCAGTACTTAGAGATGTTTAAAATGCAGGACTGAGGAAGTGCACTTGCATCTCGCTCGTCGTGGCCCACGTTCGCCCAAAAGCAGCTGCGCGTACATGACGAACACGCCGTTTCGGATAGGCCACTTTGTAGGTACACGCGCGGGGCGGCGCGGCGCGGAGAGGAGACCGGGACCAAGAGCTTGGCGGGGTCTTGGAGGAAAGGGGCGAAGCAGGCGAGGCGGCGCAAGATGGAGCGGGGAGGAGCGAGGTGAAGCAGGGTGGAGAAGGGTGGAGCAGGGTGGAGCGGGGTGGAGCGGGGTGGAGCGGGGGTGGAGCGGGGTGGAGCGGGGTGGAGCGGGGTGGAGCGTGGTGGGGCGGGGTGGAGCGGGGTGGAGCGGGGTGGAGCGGGGTGGAGCGCGGTGGAGCGGGGTGGAGCGGGGTGGAGCGGGGTGGAGCGGGGTGGGGCGGGGTTGGGGCGGGGTGGAGCGGGGTTGAGGGTTTGTGGAGAGGGGTGGAGAGGGGTCGAGCGGGGTAGAGCGTGGTGGAGCGGGGTTGAGCGTGGTGGAGCGGAGTTGAGCGTGGTTCAGAGGGGTTGAGCGGGGTGGAAAAGGGCGGAGTGGGGTGGACTGAAGAGGACCCGTGTGAGAACGGGAAAGAGTGGAATACGGTGAAGCAGGCTGATGTGGGCAGGTTGGGAAAGGACGGGATGGGGCAGGTCGCGGCGGAGTAGGTTGAGACGAGCAGGGATATGTGTTGGGGGGGGGGGGCGAGATGAAACGGGGTAGAGGCGGGGCCGTAGCGGGTCAGGTTCAGACGTGCGGGAGTGTGTGGTGGTGGTGAAGCAAGATGAAGCGGGAGAGGCGGGCAGGTTGCTGTGGACTGTTGCGGCGCAGGGGCGGGGGCCGGCTTTTCCGCGAGGGTGGGCACGGCGAACTTTCCGCGAAGGGGGGGGAGGGCTTGTCGCGCGCCCACGGATCGCGGTGGGCAGTGCGCGCGTGGACGAGCCGCTCGCTGGCGCGCGGGCGGGCGGGCGGGCGGGCGGACACCGCGGCGTTAGGGCACTCGCAGTGGGCCCGAACGTCAGTATGGACGGAATATGAGGTTGCCTCAATACTCTGTTTCTTCCGTCTATCCGCTTCTTAGCGCTTACGTTTCTATGCATGCTTATTGCGCAAGCACTAAAACTGACGTCTGCACTCTCACCCGTCGGCTCCTGCCAGCCTACTTTCCCTCCATCGTTCAATGTGATATTGCCACGCGCTTGGTGTTGATTGATTGTTCGTGATTCCGCGCGCGTCAACTACAAAGGTTATTGGTATCGTAAGTGTAGTGCGTGCTTCTCCTCGGGGTGGCGGTGATCTTTTCCTCGCTGGATGGTGAGGTCCGGCGCCGACTTACCATCGACTAGCGAGGTTTTCCCCTCAACCACGTATCTCACACCAGCGGGGCACCGCCCCAGCTGGGACAAGCTCTAAGCTCCCGACTGGTCTCCCGGGCATGAGTGGTAGTGTAGAAGACAGCAATTGAATTCGACTTAGTGATCGCTGACAAGCTAGTCGAAAATCCTGCCACCGTCGGACTCGAACCTAGGACTCCCGGTCAGAGGGACTGCAGTGACATCATTTGATGCACTAAGCTATCTCCCGGTTTTGGTGTTGGTGACAGTTGGTACTCTTCGAGCACGATAGTGTCACACCAGTACTGAGCGAATTACATCATTGATTGTTGTAGCATGTGTAGTGGCATCGGTTGATTGTTGCGTAGTGCCAAGGGGCCGCGAACAGTGAGCTTCACAGCCTAGAGACCACCGAGGGTGCTTCCCCCTTTTCCACAAGAGAAAAGACACGTCTTCCAGATTATTTTCTACGAGGAACATCAATTGTTCTATACTTTGCGGCCAGTTCACTTCGTTAATCCCCCACTGGCTCCCAACACAAAACTCATTCTGTTTTTGTGAAGTAGCTAACGGGTTTTTGGAGGATCGTTGCTTAATATATGAATATGTTTGCTGCGTAGTGCTGTTTCTTAATTTGCTCACAATTCTATGACATGTGGAGAATAACCGATAGACAACAACAGCAGTCTTTTTTTTTTGACGTATTAATGTTCCTAACGAAACGATTGTACGGGTAGGCTCTGTTAACCTGAACCACGGGACGTAAAATCATTGTGTTCGCCCATGATGGAACATCTGAGATTGTTTCTTTACTCGATATCGGGAGTTGAAATTAGTCACAAGTCACTTTGCATAATTTTTAATAACGCAAGGGACCGAAGCAAGTTATAAAGTATAAAATTTGGAAGGACCAGGCGAGTAGATCTACATTCATGTTGACACCAATTTGAAGAGGCATCTCGCTTTGGTGAAAAACATAATAATAATAATAATAATAATAATAATAATAATAATAATAATAATATACAATATGAAATTGATGGCATACGATATAACATGAAATGTGAGACATACAATAAAAATGTTAAAGAAATCGTGGAGAGACAAACCACCCCATGGACAATATTTAAAAAGAATGGAGAAGGTTCAGATCAATAAAGATGAATCATTAATGTGGCGATGAAAGGAGAAGAATGAAGCCAGAATCGGAAGCAGATTTAATAGCTGCACAAGATGAGGCCGTTGAGAATACGTCATCATGATAAAGTGGTTCGAAAAACTTTCCCCAAGATAAATGCCGCATTTGCTAGGAAGAAATGGAAATCATTGATCATATCGTCTCACTTGAAAAGACAAGACAGGTTGTGTAGTTATCTCCACTTACAGTTCTGTACCACTCTCAA
>JAHLJT010009436.1:249251237-249455217 GCA_031308135.1 Acheta domesticus | reverse complement strand
AGGTTTTCCCTCAACCACGTATCTCACACCAACGGGGCACCGCCCCAACTGGGACAAGCTCTAAGCTCCCGACTGGTCTCCCGGGCATGAGTGGTAGTGTAGAAGACAGCAATTGAATTCGACTTAGTGATCGCTGACAAGCTAGTCGAAAATCCTGCCACCGTCGGACTCGAACCTAGGACTCCCGGTCAGAGGGACTGCAGTGACATCATTTGATGCACTAAGCTATCTCTCCCGGTTTTGGTGTTGGTGACAGTTGATACTCTTCGAGCACGATAGTGTCACACCAGTACTGAGAGAATTACATCAGTGATTGTTGTAGCATGTGTAGTGGCATCGGTTGATTGTTGCGTAGTGCCAAGGGGCCGCGAACAGTGAGCTTCACAGCCTAGAGACCACCGAGGGTGCTTCCCCCTTTTCCACAAGAGAAAAGACACGTCCTCCAGATTATTTTCTACGAGGAACATCAATTGTTCTATACTTTGCGGCTAGTTCACTTCGTTAATCCCCCACTGGCTCCCAACACAAAACTCATTCTGTTTTTGTGAAGTAGCTAACGGGTTTTTGGAGGAGCGTTGCTTAATATATGAATATGTTTGCTGCGTAGTGCTGTTTTCTTAATTTGCTCACAATTCTATGACATGTGGAGAATAACCGATAGACAACAACAGCAGTCTCTCTTTTTTGACGTATTAATGTTCCTAACGAAACGATTGTACGGGTAGGCTCTGTTAACCTGAACCACGGGACGTAAAATCAATGTGGTCGCTCATGATGGAACACCGAGATTGTTTCTTTACTCGATATCGGGAGTTGAAATTAGTCACAAGTCACTTTGCATAATGTTTAATAACGCAAGGGACCGAAGCAAGTTATAAAGGATGAAATTTGGAAGGACCAAACGAGTAGATCTACATTCATGTTGACACCATTTGAAGAGGCATCTCGCTTTGGTATAGACTTAATAATAATAATAATAATAATAATAATAATAATAATAATAATAATAATAATGAAACTAGCACAAATTGTAAAGGAGCAGTGGCATGTATTGGACGTGGATTATTTTGATTATGTTTATTAGACCACGGAACTTCATGCAATTTCAAATGTTCTGACTGTGCAAATCGAAAGGAAATGTATATAACTTTATCACCAAAAATAAACAAATCTACCCTATTTTTATTTTGCATGTTTGCAATTTTTTAGTTTAAATGCGTATTTTAATGTATGCGGTATATTTTAGTGTATGTATTCCATGTTTTTGTGGAGAAGAGGATCGAGGTCAGATCTTTTCGGGTATTTCTCTTTCAACTTAGAAGTAGCTTTCTTCTGACAAACGCGGCTAGGAAAATTGAACTTTCCTAGTACCCTTCGCCCTTCGGTTTCGGGATTTATTTTCTTGCCAATTTCAATTTATAACTGTGGAGTAACTTTTGGTGCATTAATACGAGGGTCCTTCTTTATTATTTTCACAACAAGATTCTCTTTTGGATCAGAAAGTCTTCGGACGTTCTCCTCCGGGTTGCAGTTCAATCGCCTATTCATTAATGGACCATGAGATTGTCACTCACTGTGCTATTTTCATTAATGGCATTTTTGCAACGTTTTGGCACCATTAACCCTTTGCATGATGGTAAATACCCAGCTGACGCTGCTCAAAGTGTGTCATACCTCACGATTCATTTCGCTTAAATGTTTTAGGTTCCCACGTATCTGGTTCAATCAACTGAAAGGTGACCATGGTTTGTTTTATTTTTGGTGATAGGTAAAGTTATATACATTTCCTTTCGATATTACACAGTCAGTAAAATATACAATTGCATGACATTCCGCGGTATAATAATAATAATAATACTAATAATAATAATAATAATAATAATAACAACTCTACAGCAGAAACAAAGTACAGGCGATTAATACATATGCAATACCACTACTTACTACTCATTTGGATTAGTTAAATGGTCAGCGACAGACCTGGAAGATCTATCAAGACTAGTCAGAACACAACTGACAAAACACCGAATGAAACATCCAAAATCAGCAATAGAACGGGTGACTCTTCCAATACTGATGGGTGGCATAGGAATCACCGATATTCCGCGACTCCAGAGCAAACAAATTAACGACCTCAGATGCTACTTTCACGAGAAGCAAACCGACAATAGAATGTTTGATGTCATTTGTAAAGCCGATGTAAAGGCAACTCCACTGCATCTATCAGAGGCTACCACATTCACTCCAAAGAGTACATCAATAGAGGATCAGAAAAAGAACTGGAAGCAAAAAGAATTGCATGGTACATTTCCGAATCAATTAGACAAAGATAATATAGATAAGGATGCAACAAGCCTCTGGCTCAAAAATGGAAACCTCTTTGGCGAAACAACTGGATTCATGATGGCAATCCAAGATAGAGTAATAGCCACTAGAAATTACCGGAAATACATAATCAAGGAAGCAATCTCAGATGATAAATGCCGAAAATGTCATGAAACAGCAGAAACAATAGAACACATCACAGGATCCTGCCGTACACTTGCAAACACAGAATATACCAAAAGACACAATAATGTAGCAAAAATCATCCATCACAATTTAGCAGGAGGCACGGCTTCAGCATCACCCTATTATAAATATGAACCGTCGCCAGTAGTTGATAACAGCGATTTCAAACTCTATTGGGATAGAGAAATAAGGGCTGACCTCACCATACCAGCCAATAGACCCGACATCACCTTGCTAGATAAAATGAAACAAGAAGTCCATCTGATTGAAATTGCCATTCCACTCTCCCACAATATCGACAATAGCTATAGCAACAAGATCAGAAAATACAAGGATCTAGCAGATGAAGTCAAGAAAATGTGGAAAGTCAAGAAAGTCTATATTAGACCCATTATCATTTCGGCCACAGGACTAATTCCTACAAGCACAAAGAAACACTTGAAAATCCTTCAATTAGAAAGCTATCTATCAAAAATTCAGAAATCTGTGATACTGGACACTTGCCATATTGTGAGAAAGTTCTTAGGAGACGAGATTGACTGATATCAACTCAACTGTTATACAATACGTCTTGAATCTCAATTCCGACGTATTGTCTCATATCCAACAGTGTTGAGATTTTGTATCTTATAATAATAATAATAATAATAAGAAGAAGAAGAAGAAGAAGAAGAAGAAAATTCATAACAATAAAACACAACACACTCACCAACAAAAAACACTAAATAATAATTTGTATATATTAGGTCTTATAATTTGAAATAAATGCATTTTAAATCAGTATAATCTAGAGGAAGTAAATATTGTGCATTTTAAATAAAGATTACCATAATACCATAATATGAACCCATTGCAGTCCCATTTTTAAACTTGCACCATCTGTTTGGATATATACAAGGATTATTATAGATTTTTTTCAATTTTTTTTTAAGATGAGCATTTTGAAAAAACTCAAAATCAAAATTTTAAATTCAAATTTGAAAATCTTTTTGAACGCAACCCCTATTGAGTTGTATATCATATAAAAGGCCATAAAGAAAGCTGCAAAATGACACCTGTTCCAGCTCTCTATCTTAATTTGGTGAGGTTCTACATCAATTTAAAAATTTTCGGGAAGCCAATTTTGCAAAAATTTTACATGGCTGTATTTCAGAAACGGGTGGAAATATTTTACTCAAAATTTGTAGTTTTCTTATTCTCCATGCATACTACCTATGTGCCAAATTTCATTTTAATCTGAGATGGTGATGTAAAATGACTGTGTTGATTTAATATGGAATGACCCACATATGAAATTGATGGCATACGATATTAACATGAAATGTGAGACATAAAAATGTTAAAGAAATCGTGGGAGAGACAAACCACCCCACGGACAATATTCAAAAAGAATGGATAAGGTTCAGATCAATAAAGATCAATCATTAATGTGGCTTGAAAGGAGAAGAATGAAGCCAGAATCGGAAGCAGATTTAATAGCTGCACAAGATGAGGCCGTTGAGAACACGTCATTATGATAAAGTGGTTCGAAAACTTTCCCCAAGATAAATGCCGCATTGCCAGGAAGAAATGGAAATCATTGATCATATCGTCTCACTTGAAAAGACAAGACAGGTTGTGTAGTTATCTCCACTGACAGTTCTGTACCACTCTCAAAGTTTCTAGCATATGCCCCAAGCGGTACGAACACTCACCAAAACTGGTGATGTCTGTTGGATTATGTACAATAGTACATATCCAACAGATAGATTATGTACCAACAAATCAAACTAATCGCACGATAGCGACAAACAAATCGGATATTTTTACTCGGGATTTTGGAGAAAAAATCGTGACTACTTGTAGACGTTGCTGTGCCATGCGACCAAAACGTCGTAACCAAGGAAGCAAAAAACAGTCTTAAATACAAGAGTTTGACAATAGAGCTCAAGTCGTCCCGACAGTAACTGGAGCTCTGGGATTTGTTCAGCAAAATGTGTGCAAGAACTTGACTAAACTTCCAGGTCATTAAAAGACTAGGAAGTGCAAGACATTGGTTTATTTGGAATAGCCAACATTTTGCGTGAAGTATTGTAGAGACACCCATAGTCCCTAGATCTGCTCCTTAGGAAGTTGGTTGCAACCCGGAGTAGACTTTATAATTAATCGACCCATAACATCTTTAGCCGTGAATTACAGGAGTAATAATAATAATAATAATAATAATAATAATAATAGTAGTAATAATGTTGAAGTTATAATTGAATTTGATATATATTGATAATGATGCTGTTAAGGTTGAAAACGCGGCCCAGGTGACACCATTCGGTCAGTCTCAGCGGTTTGCAAATATCCAAAGGAAGCTATTTCATATCTGGGTGTGCTAATTCAAATGAGAAGATACCAAGCATTAGGTGCTAAAAATTTCGAATGTAGGTTGGCAAAAATGCACTAAAAATTTTAAAAGTTGGCTCTAATATAGGGACTTCAAAATTTGTGTACAAATTATTTCCAAATAAGAACAATCAATAAACCGCAAAGTATATGTAATGAAGATGCAACATGTGAGAATTAAAAGGAAACGAACGAAGACATTGGCTCAGTATATACCATGAAAGTGTCAAGTCCCCATTTGCAGTTATCATTAAAAATAGTCATTGATTCTACTAAAGAACTAAAATGAAGTCCTTTAAATATTCTAATACTGTCTTTTTCTAAATAAACTATTTAAAAAAAATGTCTGAACTCTACAGACGTTAACTGGTCACACTAACAGATATACAATGTGTGGATCAGTGTCAGATGAATCACTGTTTTGACCCCTTACTAATCATTCGTATTTTATAAAACTGCTGAAATTCCGGATTATGAGCGATAACCATCTCGCATTTTCCTCGGTTTGGTTTGGAGTGCACGGCACAGTGTAAACTTTCTAAATAAATCCGATCAGTGTACTCAGTGAATGTTTATGGATGCTTAAAAAAACAAGCAAGAAAACGTTAAAGTGACGCGAATGAGGTATTTTTAAAGCGCTATTTATTAATTAATGTATATTTTACTTAATTTCATTACAACGAAAAGTGTTTTGAACTTCCTAACTTCAACAAATGTTTTTTCAACAAACATTTTTAATCTGTTGACGCTATTTTCTATTCCACTAACATATTCCTATTTTGAATATGGTCAGAATATTTCAGCCATTGTTGTGTTAATTTCCTAATATACAAATTGAGAACAGATGATACCTCTACTTCCTACCCTTCAAGAAAATTTGAGTTCACTGCTCGAAAAGTCATTATTTTTTCGGGACAGTGACACAATTAATCCTATCTAGAAGCTCTATAATTATATAATTTTCACACTTAATAATGTTCAAATCAAGTCAAGAAAATTGAAAAAAAATATTTGGAGGAGAATTATTAGGAATCATTCAGGCAGTACTGCATACGATGATGATGATGATGATGATGATGATGTCAGTGGTTCTAGTTTCATTCATTTATGCGTTGATTCGTTTCTCACCCTGGAGTATTAAACACCTACTACTGGCGAAAATGGCCATTTCTCGTTCTATATCAATTTATTTGTGTTATATTTCCAAAAACTCACACGAGACAACATCAAACGGAAACCCGACCAAGCGTAAGCGGATTAATATAATAAATCAGGTAAATAGGCATTTGTAGAGATTACTCTAGAAAACTAGATTAAATTATCTGCGCTCAATGTATACCTTATTATGAGCAAAATCAGCAATTTGTTATGAACTTATATTATGAACTTACACGTTCCCTTTCTTGCCGGATCTGTAAGATTCAAATCCTGGTCATATCACGTACCATCAGCGCGCGTATGCGTTAACAGTAAGTTTGAAGATATAACCCATAATTTCAATTATTTTCATTTTTTTTATTCATTACATTTATTTTTTATTTATTCATTTACATATGTTATTAGTTCAAGATTGTGTGCAGGCGCTTAAGAGTACGCTCCAATTCTACATTTCAAGAGCCAAGTAAAAGTGAAGGTGTGGCAACCCCTTTCATTCCCTGAAAAATTCACTGCTATGATAATGGATTATGAGAACTTGGGATTACGGTTTCAAAGCAGTAATTTAACCTACATGAAACATTGTTAGTCCACAGTAGATGTGTACTTCCATGGAGAGAACAGAGATATCATTAGTCGAATATAGAGAAAAATAAATGAAAACCGCCATTTCTCCATTTTAAAATTATTATTGAAACAATTATATCACTACTATCCTACCCTACTATTGAATATATTGAATATATGATTAACAAAGAAGATTGAAATCCTAAAAGGGAAAACTATTGTAGTTTCATCGGTTATAAGTCCAAACGTTCATCAATCGGAAAGCATCACCGCTAGTGAACAAGGAAATAAACCCTAAAAACTGTAAGGAGAGAATGTAAACCCGAAGTTTTAAATGCATTTTACTACATTGTATCATTCCTATTTCAAAAATTCTAAAATAATGTTTATATTTTCAATATCTGCTATTTCCTTCTGAAAGAAATAAAGTTGAAACAAAACCCACAACACACGAAGCTGCCTTCTAATAACATAACGTCTCCTCGGCATGTAGCGCGAGAATCCTAATGTCGCGCCACTTCTTGGCCAACACATGACCGGGGAAAAGAAATATTCCCCCGCCAATAAATCTGGGCTGAATGGCCAGCGAGAGCCGGGCGACACGAATGTGGCGGCGCGCGCGCCTGATGGATCGCGCCCAGTGCGCGGCGGGCGGCAGGCGGCGGAGCGGCGCGGCGCGGCGCGGCGCGGCCCGGCGTAGGTGTAGGTGGGGGCAGGACGGGGCGGTGCGGAGCATACGGCATAGGGAGGTGTTCGGGACGTAGGGGCACGGCGGGGACGTATGGATATGGCGGGAACGTAGGGGCACGGCTAGGGAAGTAGATAGGGTGGGAGGAGACGTAGGTGGTGGTGGGGAACTTAGGGGGGCGGGGGACGCAGGGGGCAGAGGCGGACGTAGGGCGGCAGGAGACGCAGTGGGTGAAGGGGGGCCTAGGGGGTGGCGGGAGACAGGGGAGCGGCGAGGGGACGTAGGGGAACGGCGGGGGAAGTAGAGAGGCAGCAGGACACGTAGGGGAGGCTGGGGACGCAAGAAGGCAGAGGAGTCGGCGGGGAACATAACGGGGCGACGGGGAACATAGAGGTCGACGGGGGACGGACGGTGGCGGCGTGGGAGGGAGGGGGTGGACGAGGGTCGTAGGGGCAACGAGGGACGTAGGGCACGGCGGGAGATGTAGAGGGTGGCGGCGGGGAACGTACGGAGGCACCGGTGGGCGTGGGGGATGGCGGGGGACGATGGGGCTCGGAGTGGGTTGGCGGCAGCGAAGGGGGTGGCTGGGCGGATGGGCGGTGAGACAGCGGTATGAGGTGGGGACTGAAGGAAGAGATGGGGGCGGCGGCTTCGCCGGTCGTGTTTCCCAATTGCCGCTGTCGCAGCGGGTATTTACAGCGCGCGCGTAGGCCTACATGGGTGCCACTCGCGTGGGCGGAGGCGGCGGCGCGCCGGGGACACCTGGCGCAAACATCAAGCGCGCTCGCCGCTCACAAAGTCGCCGCCGCCCCGCCGCGCCGCTGCCTCCGCGGACGACAGAAACTATTCAAGGCTGTTGACCTTTGGCAGCTCAACTGATATCTCATTAAAATGGAATTCTCATAATCTTATGAAAGATTTACTAACACAGAACCTGTATTGGTGAGCAAGATATAAAGCAATGTAAAACGAAAATCAATAAGTATTCTTTCACTTTAAACAATCATAAATCACAAGACTATATTTCATTCATAATAAATACATTTTCTAAATACTAAAACATTTTGTGTTCATTAATTAATTCAATAAGCTTCTTCAACAATATCTTGTTAAGTTTCTAAAATGGAACTCAAGGAATTTCTTTGAAGGCTTACTTGAAAAGTCCTCTCAGATTCCTGTGTTCTTGAATTTGACCAAAAGTTCAAGGTTAGAACGGCGAAGAAAAATAATTCTTAGAACAAATTCATGTCTTGCTTTTAATCGTTAAAAAATATTTCAGCTTGGAAGGATTTATTGGAGAATTTGTATTCATTTTCGTAAATACATTATTCAAATTCCAAATACTAAATTAGAACATTAATTTACATTGTCCTTTCACCATATTGATAGCATTATAAATATAAAATACACAATATAAATATTTTTCTTTCGAAGTTTGCAATCTACTTAGAAATATAATGTTAAGAAGATTGAAAGAATAGAACTGTATTTTAAAGAACACTGTATCTCAAGAAGTAAAATAAGAACAATGTAACGTTTTAAGAACAATGTATCTTGGGAAGTAAAATATAGCAGCATTTCTTTTAGAATGAAAAAATAAAGAAAACAAGAATTCCACTATCGACGGGTCATTACTTTTCTCGCTAAAATGTCAGACAACAGGCTCAACAAACAAACCATTGTTAATTTTGATTTCGTTGACATGTTGTAAAAGCAATTGCAACTCATTCAGTTCGCTTGAACGCTGAGAAGCAGAGTGAGCGAATCGACGCTTCGAGCTCCTTGTGAATGGGCAAGTGGTGGTGGGGGCGGGGGCGCCCTGCGCGTCCCCGTTGCGTGTGGCCTCTGACTCCGGAAGGAGGCGCGGCACCTGCGCGGGGCAATCCCTTACATGAGCGACCGACAGGAAGGAGCACGGTTGGCAGCAGTGCGTATCGGCGCCACTTACCATCTTCAAATTAAACCTTATGGTTGCATTTCCACACCGTGCGGTTTCCGGAATACACTTTGGTGCATGTACGTCTTGCACGATACATGAGAACTAGTACATTGAGAAAAATATTGCGGTGGAAATTTTTTGTGTAGTTTATTATGTCGCCGGGAAGAGAACTTGTAGCGTGACGGTGGTAATGAAGGTAGTTGCTGGTAGGTTGTCTTTCGTTGCTAATTTTCTGGCTTCTGACGTAATGCTTCGCTTGCAATTTGTATTCACGAAGTTCGTCATCACAATGTTCAAAAGATAAGCAAACTGACCGTATTTACGTAAATGGCTATTATGCTATGTAGACAATTTGAATTCTAAGAAAATATAACTAATTGCATACTACAGAAAATTCTAGAATATGTCACGTCAATGGACAAATAATTAAATGATATAATAAAATGATATAATCAACTTTTTAAAATGAAATTATGTGTTTAATTTGTTTGTAAAAACTAATCATTTATATCTTACAGCAAATTGTTGAATTGAAAGACCTATTAACAGTTTTATAAAGTTATTTTGTAAGGGTTTCAAGAAAAAACCTTGCCATCACAATTGAATTGTTGAGTAATATTTTTTACAAAATGTTTCTCTTTGATGAAAAATATCTCACATTTAACATTCTAGTTCATTAAAAGCATTTCGAAATGTTTTCCCCTAAGGATGTAACGTGAAAATAGACAATATTTTCTCCAAGAATCATCCAAGCAATAATCTGGGAATATTAAATAATTTTAGATGAATAAGTAAGTTTGTATTTATATTTATTTATCTTTAATGTGAAAAATAACGCTTTTGCTTACTATATTTCTCACAGGTAATCAAGAAACATTCAAAGTATCAACAGAAAAGCTTCTATGCCGATAATACCAGTGTTTCCACTCATTTTCATTTCTAGAAGTATCATAAAAACCTAGGATTTATTTTTGTGCCAAACCATGTGCATCCATCAATAATTTTCTATGTTACTCATCGATTAACGGGCATTTTCACAAATTTAAAATTATGCCACCAATACGTTTCAAACTAGATGGAATTCGCAACATACCAAAACTTTTCCTTGCTTTGAGGTAATTACTCAACTACAACTCAATTTTTTTTAAATTGTGCATAGCATCATTCAAAGATCTAAAATTGAGGCATAATTGCATTGGGAAAATGAATCTCTCTCATAAATACAGGAGGTGTAGGACAGATTCGAAAATAAATTTGAACTTTTGCTATTTTCAAAACTGCCGAAATTTTAATAAAATCGGAAAAAATGTAAAACAAAATGTTTAAATTTTTCAGGAAATTTTTAAAATGACACAAGGGCTTCTTGTAAATTACCCTTCAAAATTATAAAATGTTAATGGTATCCGAAATGGCACTACATCTTACTCCTGACGTACTTCCCAGGTATCAGCTTGAAAGCTTCTAATCTGACAGATATCTGTGGCACATACTTTCATCCATCCACAAGACATCCTGATTTTCGGGTACGAAAATTGTGTGTATTTCCACGCCGCCGACCGCATTCTTACTCGTAACTTTATTCGGAACAACACTAATAGATCTTAACCCCACCGTGTGTGCGAAATTACAGCTCAAAATAAGGTATTGATGAACAATAATTGGAGACCAGACTGTTGAGGTGATTTCAATACTTGTCCTCCTTTTACTGTAAAGGAAGGGAAAGTAAAAATAATATTTTTGAACAAATATTACTCCCAATCTCGTGAATAAAATGGGCGAAGAAAAAAAAACTTCTCCTAAGTGATTGATGACTTTGTATTTCACATCTTCCATTGATAGCGTCACAAGACATTAACACTAGGATTACTATGGAAGGCCTCCAAGGCGCTAACGTTTTCTATTTCGCTTTTTAGTCAACACAGCAGTATTTATGAAAGCTTGCCTTCCGTGTAATCTTTCTTCTATCTTCCTACTTTCATTTTAGACACTCGCAAATGAAAAATTCTCAGTTATATAGATAGGTCATGAAATTTGGTTTATAGTCCAGTTTTAGTTAAAAAATCCATATATAGGTAGGTCATGAAATATTATGTCAATGCATATTCAGGGATTTTAAGGCCCTATTAATAGTTTATTACAACACACGCCGTAGAAATCACGTGCATCAAGTGTCAGTATCAACAGCTCAGTACAAGAAATCAACATACAATACATGTACGTTACTTTACAACGCATTGCCAGATGACATAAAACAATTAAAGACGGTGCAGAAATTTAAGTTAAAAGTAAAATCTTTTCTGCTGCAAAACTGTTTCTATACAATTAGAGACTATACTGATCGTGAAAAATAAAAATAATATTTATTGTAACAAAACAAAGATATATAATGAATTAGTTTACTGTTTGCATTGTATACATTTTTTAAAAAATTAATACGCCTGTAACAAGTAATGTACTTCAGCTTCCGGGTCAATGACCCCTATCTCGATCAGGTTTTTGTCCAGTTTCCCTGATCCATTGAGCAAATGCTGAGATGGCCCCTTGTTTTGCTTCTGGACGTAAATGTAGCTTCACTGTGCGCACGTTTTGTTGAGCATTCCTTTTGCTTGTAGTTCATTTACCGTTGAAATTGATTTTCTATAACTCGGGAACAAACATTTTTCAAATATTTTATTTTTCTAAAATAATTATTTTCTAAATTCATTTTTTCGTTTTTTAATTCTGACCCTCAAGAAAATGTGCGCAGATAAATCTCTTTCCCCACACGTCATATATAGTTTTTACTGTTTTTTGACAAATAAATAAATAGTTATTTCCAAAAATTGCCATTTGTTTAAAATTAAGAGTCGACTTTTATTAGAATTCTTAATAAATGAAGTTGTTAAGAATAAAAAGCTATTTTCTTCACGTTCTTCGAGAGCGTGTTGCGCAGGGCCTCAGAGCAATTGCATATGCATTCAGATAGAGTCCCGGGTTCATGCGTCGTAGGATTAACGGAGAACATAATTTAGGAGCAGACTTGTGGGTGTAGGTGCTTTTAGTCGAGATCACATTGCGGATGAAAGAGAGCGTGAATGTTCGACAAGTGGGGTAAACGTGAACACCAACCGATTATAAAAGTTTTATCGGTGTACACGTGTCAGCATAATTATCTGGTTTTCCTCTTACCAAACAGTGGCCGAGTAAAAACCGTTGAGGCCTTTGGAGCAGGTGGCACGCTGGCAAACGGCACCTGGTCGACCGAGGAGCCGCCCACAAGTAGTTCCGCACTTCCCCGCACCGTTTCGCTTTTCTGTACGTTGTTCGGAGCAGCATTACTCGGCCTGCCCTGGAGTATCTACCTACTCCACAAGCACGGTTTACTACTCATGTCACTGCCTTAAGTTGTGGCCTACAGTGCATGTACTAACGTGCCATTTTCTACCTTTCACAGATTAGTAAATTCCTTCCCATCCTTCAGATAAATTTCATCCCATTTTATCCCACCACCATGCCTACTTTCAGAACTTGTTCTATTGTGTCCTGCTTCACTTCATTTCGACTCACACAACCCGTTCTGTTACACATTTCGACTCTGCCAACCTGTAAGAGTTCAAACCTTTGTACGGCACATCTTTTCTCCCCAAGTCTTGTTCTATGTCGCCTTGTCTTCTTTTATATCAAATCGTTGAATTTCATTACCTGCAATGCAAAACCCGTATTTACCGTCCGGTTTGAAGCCTCCTCTCCTTGCCCACCACACGTGCAGGTCCTGCGGTAGTATGCAGTTACGCACCAGGAGCATCTGAATGAAACACCCGCGCTCTCGGTAGCTCTTGGATACGCGTCACGAATTTCGCGGTTTCGGCTTCACGTAGGAGCGGCATTGCACGCCCGTAGCATCTTTACGCACGCAGTGAGGGCGCTCAAAAAACGGGCCCACCGGCCTGAGCATTTTCCGTTGTCGTGGTCAGAATTCGTTCCTTTCACCAAAGAGTCACGTCTCGAGACCAGGAAAGTTACACTCTCAACTGGCGATAAGTGGGCACGGAAAGAATGCAGAAAAATAAGAGTGTAATAATGGACGGTAGCAAGAAATGTTACTCTTTTTAATGAAGCCTTTTATATCAGTTCACAATGTATGCAATTATTTTAATTCAATGTTCATCTTCTGGGTTGGGGAGTTTCACTTTGAATATCTCTACGAATTAACAGTGCATTAACTTTTTAACACGTAGTAAACGAATGGGAATACGGAACAATTACATGTGAATAAATAGATTATAATGCGAGAAAGGCTTATTGTTCAAAGCATGTGTTATGCATCTTTGATGAAAGAACTTTCTCTAATATTAGAAAGTCCGTATAACAAAGGACATTTCTTAACTATTGTAAATTTTAATTCAATGACTATGAATTTCATAGATAAATTGATGAGTCCTCACGACGGTTTTCCTCCTTCACGTTTTCTTATAAGGAGGTCATTAGAAAATAATTGGGTTGATTTTAATCTTCATAGATTATTCATCTGTATTTATTTTTCATAATTTAATCAAATGTTATATTTATTCTTCCTAGCATTTAAAACATATTTGAGACGATCTGCTGTTCTGGAAGAGAGTGTAGGACGTTCTTTTCGAGCCCTTGTGTTTTCACTACCTGATATCAGTCAGTAATCACTTAGGTGAGTACATAGCCACTAGTCGCACGTTAATTATCATAAAAACAATTAATTATAGGGTGTGAGACATTGACAAGAAAGAAATGGAACTCTAAAATCTCGAATGAACAAACAATCTTTTAGGTTCCGAGGCAGAGAGGTATCTTGGTGTTCAGACGCCCACTGGGAGGCATAGAATTTTCGCCCCGTCAGTAATACTTCAAATTAGTGCTGTTGTTATTATTGTTTTAGCGGGATACTACTAAATTGCGCTCTTGTGAATGTCCCCAATACGCGCCATGTATTGCCATACCTGTAGATGCCGCCTCTGTTTCCAGCCTTCAGAAGTCTGTCATGTTGACACTGATTTTCGATGATTTAAAATTACGAGACGAGGGGTGCATGAGGAGGCAGTAGAGTTGGTGGTGATGATCGGGGTATAAATCTATGAGAGATTTCTATTTGATTTTACGTATTCAAACAAGGACCAATTGATAATTGCCAACTTTAATTTTTATTCAACTAAATCTCTTTCAATGTCATCAGCAGCAGCATCAATTATAACAATACCATCATTAGCCTAACCTCTCTCGGATAGAGATGGTCTAATTGTTAACAGATATCGTCTCTAGTGGGGATATCTAACCAGTCCGGAGGCCCAAACCGAAACTTGTCCTTCCGATCTCAGGCGAACAGCTTAATTCTCACCACTCGCCGCCTCAATGGGTTCGGAGGGCCTCCGTTGCCAGTTCTCGTCTCTGAGTAACGGCCCCCGGCGGATAGTAAGCACCCTTCCTCCGCCCCCACCCCGCCCCTCGCCGAGTGTGATCGGCCGCCCCCATCGACGCGGCGGCGGCGTGGCGGCGCACGCGCGGGCGTGCGGACGTGCCTCGTGCGCCGTCCCGCGCCGCGCCCCACGCCGCGTGACCTTTCGCGGGGGCCACCGTGTAGCGGGCGCGCGCCCATACGTCTCGGCCGGGCGGGGCGCGCCGCGCCGCGCCGAACAGTGCGTCGAACCGAAATGGGCCAAACGACGCACTTGGGAGGAAGTGAAAAATGAAGAATCGTGAAAGAATGAAAGGTAACACAATTTAAAATAAAACTTATTTTTATTAATTATTCTTCTGTGCTTATTAACGCTCCAACTGTCACCGATATCTTCGCAAACAAGTGGTTGCAATCCGGGAGTATTGCGAGGTCAACAAAGAATAACAGTTTACTTCATTCTGGCTGTTCTCCTGAGGGGTAAAACATTGCTCCAATTACTTTCCATCATCTGACAACGTAAAAGGAAATAATGGAAGAAAACAGAAGTGATGACATGTCAACGAAAAAAAAAGCATTAATGTTGTTTTTTGTTTATAAATGCTAAATTTTTTTCGCAGTTTTTTGTTGGTTGCATATTCAATCCAAAATCAACTTCAACATTTTCTACGAGTGCTTTGCCATTCGACGGTCGTTTTGACCCAGTGTGCGCCTTCCCGCGCCGCCCAGACAACCAGAAGGGCCCGCGCCGCGCGCATGATACGTTGTCCGCCGTCACCGCCGGCCGTGTCGGCTTTCGCCAGCGCCTCGACGTTCGACAGGCGCGGCCTTGTTGCTTTCGGGAACAGATGGCGCGCGGCGCGGAGGGCGGGCGGGGGGGGGACGAGGAGGGTGAGGAGGGCGCGCAGGGTTGGGGCGGCGCATGCGGACACTGCCCCGCCTCCTCAGCGCCGCGCCCGCGCCGCCCCGCGATGGAAATATCAGCCGAGCCATGCGTAGGCGCCGTTCTCTCTCGCCGCAGCCTGCCCAACTCTGGTGGTAGGTCAAGCACTTGTTTGGTGATTGATTGACAGAGTGATTAGTAATTCCGGGCGCGTCAACTGCTAACGTCATTAGCCCTGTAAGTATAGTGCATGTTATTGTGGGAGGTGGCGGTGATCTCCCCCGTTGGTAGGTGAGATCCTGCGCCGACCTACGTCGGTTTACGAGAATTTTCCCTCAACCAGGTATCTCCCACCAGCGGGACACCACTCCAGACGCGTCAAGCTATAAGCTCCCGACATGTGTGGAGAACACGTAGAAACCATTGATCATATTGTCTCAGCTTGTCCAATCCTAGCAAAGACCGAATACTTGAAGACACGACAAGGTGTGTAGCTACCTCCACTGGCAGATTTGTACCACCCTCGATGTTCGAAACACATGCACCAATTGATAAAAACACTCACTAAAACCGGATAACGTCTATTGGATTGTGTACAATATTGTATGATCAACAAATCCAAACTTATCGCACGATAGCGGCAAACAAATCGGTTATAGGGCTAGTTACCCGGGAGTTGGAGAAAATATCGTGTCTACTTGTCGATGTTGCTGTACCTTGCGACCAAAGCGTCGTTACCAAGGAGGAAGAGAAACGTCTTAAATACAAGAGTTTGGAAATCGAGATCAGCCGAATGTGGGGCATAAAAGCACAGGTCGTACCGATAGTCATTGGTGCTCTGGGATTTGTTCCGCAAAATTTGTGTAAGATTTTGGCTAAACTCCCAGGTAATTCAAAAGTCTGGGAAGTGCAAGAAATTGCTTTATTTGGAACAGCCCACATTTTGCGCAAAGTATTGTAGAGGCACCGACAGTCAATAGATCTGCTCCTTAGGTAACTGGTTGCAACCTGGAGTAGATTTTATTTTAGCCGACTCATAACATATTTAGTTGTGATGTAGCGAAATAACAATAATAATAATAATAATAATAATAATAATAATAATAATAATAAAATACCTAAACACAACCCTTCCGAGTAATGTAATACTTGATCCCAATGATATTAGACAATCAAGCATTAGTGATTTCAAAATTTGTATTACTAATTTCAAATACACGCATAAATTGCCTGAAAAATTTGAAGTCTCCTGCTTTTTGAGAGATGTTGAATGGATTCTTTGGAGTGGCAGAAACTTGATAAAAATCTAAAACAATGAAACAATTTCAATTTTGATTGAATAATACAAATATTTAATTGTGTTATTCCGCCTGATATAATTCTTCCCTTCTCGACAGAAATCCCAAACTTAGCGCATTACTGCTTAAGATGAAGCTTTCATGCGCCAGCAAGGCTCCAAAAGGACTCAAACGCAATTATATATTTGATATTGACGTCTGGTGAAAGAGAACAACAACGACAACTACGATTACGTAGTAGAGAGGAAGCTATGAAATGCTGTGGAAGAAATCGGAGATTGTTCCACAGAAAAATTAGAAATAGTTGAAAAATCTTGTCCTTTTCAAGTACACAGTAAAATTCCTTCCTTTAACAGGTTGTGCAGTCAGAATTCACTTGTTGTCGGTCTTCAATAAGTAAAAGTCAATTAACGACAAAAGGAGTGTGTGTGTCAGCGTGTCGTGTCTCGTCTTTCTGCCTGTCTGACCGTCGACTGTCTGAGTGACTGTGCGATTACCCTTCTGCGCTCATTACTAGGGCCTAAATCGTTCAGAAGTTTTTTTCCAAAATTGCTGTTTAAAACGAATATAATGATTTTGGGGGGTAGTTTACAACTAATTCAGGTAGCCTCAATATAATTACCATTTTTAAAAAATCCATATTTTTATTAAACTTAGTCTTTGAATAGGATAAGGGACGCTCAAAAAGTTAAACTAGTCTCATTTTCTTTGAAATCACTCAATTTACAAAAATTGCAGTAGTTCAAAATTTTTTCGGCGTCTTCCTGCAACTATAATATTGAGGATATAATTTTTTCATTCATCTTTTCTTCATTCTTCGAAGTTGAAAAATTGTGATTGCGATATAAAATATAATTTTCTTCCGCTTATTTTGTTTGTGGGCGTTCGTTAGAGTTGTACTTTTGGATATTGTCCTTAATGTTTAAAGCTGTTTTTGTTTCCTCTCCCGATTTGTTTGCAAAAAGTAAGTCCTACGAGCCTAATTTCGTTCGTTTTGTTTGTCCAAATTACGCCCCTGTGGGATTTGGATGAGAAGCACAATTTGTGACTTCGCGAGCTGTTCGGCATTTATCAATGGTTAAATCAGGTATAATGAATTTGTTTTCTTTTCGTAAATATCTTTCAATAAATCGGCAATTATTTTTCGTTGACAGTCATCATTCGAACAATACTAGACAAGAAACAGCGATGCTGGCTTCACAATCGTGATAGATGATATCTAATAAGGTGTGACATTTTCTAAAGGTATAAAATGAAGATTTTATTACGTAACAGTAGTGTTTTTGAAAATAAATATCACTTTATACCATACGAGTTGGTATGTGTTGATTTTTATTTTCTCCCTTGCTATAATCTTTGAACTGTAATTAGGAACATGAAGGACGGAACCACAGACACGTTTTACGAAAGCAATCAAACAGTAGAAAAATGTAATAAAGTAGTGAATCTACAACAGCACATACTTTTTTGCATTATTTCTAAATTTAAGGATTTTCGAAAATTCAGAAAGTTCAAAGAAAATAAGACCAATTGTTTTAAGCATCCCTTCTTCTGTTCGTGGAAACAAATATTTTGAGAGAGTTTTGAGAAAAAAAATGTTAATTTTTCTACATTGCCTATATTTCGCGCCAAATTACACGAACACTACTAATATATTAAAAAATTGAACATTAACTTATTTAAAGATTCGTCTTTAGGAACTGATTTAATTAAGGAAAAAATCTGTCTTCAATATTATAGTTGTAGAAAGACGCCCGAAAAAATTACTCTATTGTATTTTTCAAAAGATCTGGAATTTCAATGAACATGAGAACTGCACCATTTTCTTAAGTGTCTATATACTATCCAAAGAAAACGTTTGATTAAAAATTGGGTGTTATTTTAGAGAAAATTTTGAAAATGTTTTTGAGGTTTCATTTTTATTCATATCCATTGTTAAGCATATTGTCACAGATATGAACGCCATTTTGCTGTATTGTTTTGTTTTTCAAAAATTTCGCAATTGTAATTCTTTTTAAATCTTCCTCACGTATCTAGTATTTGCATTACCGTGGATTGTATAACATTATTGGGTTTATGAGTACATCGGCTTGAAACTATATCTCATAAAGTTTCTTAAAAACTCAAACGATTTCTGTGAAAATGGGTTCAAAACTCCGCATTTTCAAAATCACTCAAACGCCATTTTCTCGCAAACGGCTCCAATATTTTTCTTTTTTTATTGAATGGCTAGTGCTAAATGAACTAAACAACATGACGTAAATGTCACTTTCATGTATTCTTTTCTTTTTAAAAAATTACACAAGAATGTTTTTGAAATATCTCTCGTTCCCGTAACATTTATATGCTTGCAATTTGTACACATTAGTGTATTTGTAAGTACAATTACTTTCAATAATTTAATATGAATTTTCTCGAAAACTCAAATATTTTGGGTGAAAATGAGCTTCAAAATGCATATTTTCAGAAACTCTCAAACGGGGTTTTCTCAAAAACGGGTCACAATTTTTCAACGAAAATTTCCATATGGGACGAGATTTTACTCTTCTGTAATATTTTTTAAGTCATGTTTCCGTTCTACCATTAGGGGATCGAACAATTGAAAAAATGTGAAAAAGATATTGGGGCCGGCGATAGGCTACGAAGAGAGTAGGCAAAACCAAACACCCAAAGCAGACAAAAAAAAATAGAAACAAATTACGAGAAAGTCCGTGCCAATCTGTAGCACCTCTGGTTTATCAGATGATTCTGTAGAAATCAAACTACTGAAGACATACTGGAAACGTTAAGCTTCATGCAGAATTTGTAGTATTAAAAAGGCAGTGGATGACCACAAAAATTTTTCTTTTAATCTGTTGAACCTGCTGTTGAAAGTTTATCTCAATTGTGGTATGATACTTGGGAAATGGCGTGCTCTCAACAACATGGACCTACGCTCTATGCTGCAATTACAATGAGTATTCAATTTTACAGGCCACAGGAAGCCGAAAACCTAGGCAATATAATACGATAGTAGGAATTTTAAAAAAAAGAAAGTAAATCAATTGCGAAAATCTTGCAGACATATATTTCGACCATATTGTGGCATTTTTATGAAGGGAAGAACCTGTTGATAGCCCAAAGCATTCGCTCAAATTACTGATAAGGAGGAGTTACACACGTATATTTAGTACAGAACATAGAGAAAAACATTTATATCTCCTGCACCATGGGGAGTTGAGAAAATTACCGATTTAATTTCTGATCATGTAATGCTGTGTGCTCTTTTCATTACCTTGGATTTCCACTAATGCTAGGTTGTCAATGAAATTATTTCATAACTAACTACTTAATTACAAACCAAAAACAGCCAGTTGAACCTAATAGTTCATAAGAATTAAAATCACGTTGATAATCAGATATTAGAAAGGATGTACATGTGATAAAACCTGAGCAATGTGAATCAGCCCCGCCGAAAAGTGATCGCAACAAACCTATTATTTTATCATGTTCTTCAAAAGAAAATTCGCGGTAACGCATAAGAACTTAACTGGCTCGTCAAACTAAAACAAAATATGAGGAATAACTGAAATAATCGACTGTGAACCTGTTATTTTATTCATGCGGTTAGGAATAATATCAATAAATTTTGAACCCCTCGCATTCCTGGGAGTCAAACACGTCAATAACTTCCCATCGAATTTGTATTCTCCTGTGGAGATTGTTTGTGTAATGTCTTTGCGGGAATTAGAGCTAACACGGTTCAGGAAGCCTGTTCGGCCCACGTTCCCGCTGCAACGAGCGGTAGGCTGTTCGGCCCTCTGTTACGCAGCTTTGGCGAGCCGCAAGCCGACCGCGAACCTGCCCCCGGACGCAGAACGTGTTCCCCGCGGGCCGCCACCGGACAACTGGTTCGCGAACACGTCCCTCCATGTAGGGGAGGGAGGCTTAAAATACTCACAGGGCGTGCTCCACTTACCATATTTTTTTACGAACTAAGTAAAGAATGCAGGGATACTAAACCGTATTTTCTTTTAACGACACGGAATATTTGGATTACGTAAGATATTTTTAAAACGGTTTGTGCTAAGGGCTATACCATATATTGATGAATATTTTAGAAACGTTAGAATACAGCAAAAAAAATTACTAGAAATGAGAATTTAGCGCCATCTGTTAGTAATTCTGAAAGATGTTAATCAATGCTCTTCGATGAAATGTGATCTTATTATTTCGATGGTATTACCAGTATTATTGTGATATGATGAAGGAACAGAGAATGATTTACTAATTCAAATATTATTTTTTTCTACTCTCATTATATAATTCTCTAACTGCAGATCGATGCAGATCGATATAATAATAGTCATTACTATACAGGATCATTACGGTGTTTGAGCAATCACGAAGTTGAGAATAAATAACTGGCCAACGTTCTATTAAATGTTTCTTTGGATTGTGTATTTTCCCCTCCCTAGTCCTCCCTTGGAGTGCTCGTTCCTCGGTCGTTTTGAAATATCACACATGTTAATTCACATTAGTGTATTAACAACCATCGTTAGTGTATTAATAATTACTGTATTAATCATTGTTTAATAATGTTTGTACTATGAACTACTTACAAGCATGGGCATAGTCTTTAATGTAAGTTCCTGCACCGAAGAAAACTATTGTATCAGGGACAATTAAAACAATTTTACCTTGAAACGAACATTAGCTATTACAATTACATAATGAGTATCTGATTTCATTTCAGTAACATGGATCACCCTCTTGCAAACACGATCACAGTCGTTTCTATTGTTTCGTCATTTCTCAAAACGGACTCTCATGTTGGTTTTGGACATCTAGAGGCCTCCTCAATCAAGGAAACTATAAACTGTACGACAGAGAAGCCAAACTAGGGTGTGAAACCAGAGTTATTCAAACAGATCTACGATAACTTGATAATTATAAAATTTGCCATTCCTGATCCTCTATTACCTTCCTAATCGTCCTTTATAGTATACAAAAACGGCATATGCCATTCCATATCTCAAGGGACAACAGCAGGGCAAATAAATTACGTCAGATGACATTCATAATGGGAACATTCAACTTAAACTTCACTAAATAAAGCAATCAAGATATGTTGGGGTAAATAAGTGAATGGTTGATTGAAAATTTTATTTTATTATCTACGACATTATTGCTGTATGATTTTATGATATCTCCGCATCAAGAGGGGAAACACTAGTGTGATGCCCCTCCGCTCCGATGGGGGAGAGGGCATACGAACGGGCATAGATCTTTCCCTTCCGAACTGCCCCTCTTGAATACAACAAAACCAAGAGCCGGCAGCAGAAGTGACAGAAAATTCTCGCCTCGAAAGTACGCCATTTCTGAGGGTTCTGTTTGTCGCATGCCATTGGGACGGGCTGGAAGGGCGGGTGAGAGGACGAGCAGGGAGGACGGGCGGGAGGATGGCTGGGGAGGACGGGTGGGAGAACGAGTAGGGAGAACGGGCGAGGAGGACGGATGGGAGAACAGGTGGGGATGAAGGGCTGTGCCATAATGCACAGCCATGATGCCACCTTGATTATATCAGAGCTATCTATATTTCCCTAAAATGCTGTCAATCACTGTGGATCGCTAATGAAAACCTCTTCTTGAATCCAAAACACACAATTGCAATTCAGAATTGGAATAAAACTTATTGCGAGCCAAGGGTGGAAGTGTAACACTACTTGTTTGAAATTTCAGCCTCGGCTCCTTTCGTCGCTTCGGCCAGAAAACATCTCTATAGTAAGGTAACATTTTCTGCATTTGAAGCATAAATTACTATTTCATTTGCATCTATTAAAACTAAAAATATTTTTTTTAGATAAAAGATTCGATCAGCATTGGTTTCTGTCTTTCTTTAATCCAATGCCATTCTAATGGTGTACCTGTGCGCTGTTACCGGAAGCGTAGGCGTCGCTGTACATCACTCTGAACGACAGAAGAGAAATTGCTCAGTAGCAATCGGTGGTTGTGGTAGGGCTATAGTCATCAACCAAAATTTATTGCACTAGCAATGAAAGTTTTTTTCCCTCCTCTGCGGGTCACCTATAGTTTCAGTGATGATGCTAGAGAGACGTGGGGTCTTGTTTGATTTGATTTGATTGATTAGAGATTCCGGACGTGTCAATAGCTAAGGTATCTAGTCCCGTAAGTGCAGTGCACGTTTTTCTTGGGGAGGTGGCAGTGATCTTCATTCGCTACATGGTGATATCCGGCGCCGAAGTTCCGTCGGTTAGTGGCATTTCCCCAACCGGATATCTTCAACCAGCGAGGCAACGCCCCTGTCGGCACAAACTCTAAGATCCCTAACCGGTTTCTGGCATGTGTGGTGGTATAGTGCATGCTAGTGTACGTGTGTGTAAGTAAAGGATGAAGATAAGACAAGGAAGAGAGAGGAAAGATCGCGCGCGGTCCGTGGCCCGCTTGTTAGAGTACTTCTCCGGCATTTGCCTGACATTGATCGGAAAAAACACGGAAAACTACCGATCACAGCAACCGGTCGCTACAATTCTCCTTCAGACAGCGACTGAACTCGAACTAGCTATCTAGCATGAGTCAAAATTTCTACTACCGTCAGGACTCGAACCTAGGATCTCCCGGTCAGAGGCACTGCAATGGGCTCTGGTAGTGACAGCGGCACGGCGCTGTCAGTCCGCCCCGAGGTTTTCTCGGCGCCGCGGCGGCGTCAGCGAACCAGCCTGCAAAGCCCCCCGACCGACGCTGGCGAGCCTCACCGGCGCTTCGGCCGGCGTAATTGAATTACTCCGATAGCATCGCCGGATATCGCGGGAACACGGCGGTAGCTGCAGCTACAGCTTCAGCTACGGTTGTGGCAGCCGCCGCCACCGCCGCCGGCCTAGTGTCGCGTGAGAACTCGCAGCAGCAGGAGCAGCATGGGAGATGGTGACGACTGTCTCAGTGTTGGCTTGACGGCTGATGATGGCCGTAGTGATAATAAAGTTTGTAAAGTAATGGTTTGAAAGGAAGCCGCTGTGGAGAAAAAGTGGTAGTCATTACGACATTCGAGAAGATTATCGTTTCAAATTGCCAATACCCGACGAAGTTGATGGTGACGGTGAGCACACAGATGACACCGATCGTGTGTGATATTCAACATTTGACTATATTAGACGGTGAACGAGGGTATGTGAATGAACATCAATGTAAACATCAATGTAATTATTACGAGCTTGAAACTAGTATGACCTACAGAAATTGACCGAATTTGACACCGTCTGATGATTAGGCAAGTGAAGATTAGGAACAAGGCTGATGACTAGAAAGTGGATTTCTATGATTTTATGTATATTTTTTTCGTTGCTTCAAGACATATCTAAGTGAAATTTCTTGATATTTGGTTAGAATTGGATGCTATGTAGATTAATGTGTTAGTGCATATTTGTACATATTTGGCTAATTTTACCTGCTGGTGCTAGTTCTCCAGTAGTTATAGGAGCATATTTTGCATATTTCTTTAAAATTGAGTCTCATTTGTAAAACGATTCATATTTTCATAGAATCTATTTATTTGTGAACGTTGATTGATTAGAATGAGCTTGCCACTGTGAATATTTTTCTGTTCTGGAGATGATAAAATACTTGTTCATATGTTGGACATTTCTGGATATCATATTTTTTAAAACAGACAGAAAATATGAAACAAGATATACAATGAACTTTTCTAAGGTACATATTTCAATTATTTTTCACACGAATTAAGCTAGGTTATAATGTGTTTGCACAAAATTATATCTTTTCATTACAAGCATGCTTCTCCTCCATTGTTTCAAGAAAGATTTATAGAGGAAATGAAATATTGTTGATTTTAATTGCATATTAAAGTGCAATTTACAGGATTTTAGCTCATAAATACATATTTTTAAAAGCATACTTCAAGATATTTAGGGCATAAAATCGTCTCCCTAGTTATTACTAATACAACAAAGGGATACTAGGCTATAAGTTTCTCCAACATAAATACCTCCATAGATGACGGTTTACAAATAATGTTAAACAAATACAATCCCTACAATAAAGATTTTAAAATGGCTTTGCAAACAATTCTTCCGTTTGCAATAACAACTGCAAAATCTTTATCACTGTTGGAAACGATCACAATCAGAATACAGAATGCATATTAATCAACTTGCATAATGAAGTGTCACTAATGAAGCCTCAATGAAGTGTCGGATTTTTTAGCTGAACAAACAGGTGTGGCAAAAGAAATATTGTACTAAGAAGACGAGATAATACTTCACAACGAATTGCTGAAACTCAAGTTCTTATGTCGTATTACAATGCCCTCTGATGATATGCAGGGAATAAAATCGGGCAAATTTTCGCAGTTTAGCACATTAACTCTAAAAATGGTCGAGATAACTAACAAAAAGTTACTCTTAAATGTTATAGCTATCGTACAATGGTGCGCAACAGACAATGTTAGTTTGCGCCGAAGTTCCGACCGAATATGATTCGAAATTTTTCGAAATCAACGGAACGTTTATGACCCACAGGTCGTGTAGAGCTCTTAATAACAAAATAACATTTATTGAAGGAACATCATGTGGGAAAGAAAAGTTATCCTCTTTACAGAGGGTGATCGCTTGAATATGGGGGGGTATACTGTCTTTACTTGGAAAACGTAATAGGTCGGTAGAAATTGATAACTGATTGATAGTTCTATTATCGCAAGTATTGACAGGAAACTTTTAGGCTCTCATTGATGTCGAACTATTCAGTAGGTTGCAATGAAATACACATGCAAATATGTTAACAAAAGTTCCTATCTTGCAGTGGAATAAAACGTGCAGTGAAACCAATGTTGCACATGAGATGAAGGCTGGCTCACGTCTTCACGACGTGAGACGACGAGGTTTCCGCCCCTGCAAATCACTATTACGAAGGTCTAGGCTTACAATTCACAGTTATTCAGTGGTGAATGCTAAACAATTACTTGAGAAAAATGTTTTCTGGTGCTTTCCACAATTTGACGTTAGTATTCGTCAGTGAAGGTAGGTAAGCTTGCAAATAAAATACTCATTCTCTGACTCATTTGTACACAATTAAAATGAAATACAGGTGCCACTTAAATATTAAATAAACTGAGAATGTGGTAAATTCCATGAAATAGCAGGTAATAGCGTGTTATTCTTGTGCACAGTAATTACAGTAATAATGTCCGTATAAATAATTAATTAAATCTTGAACTATTATTACAAGTGAACTTTTCTCTTTGTTTTCTTAGTCTTACAATAGTTGCAAGTAAATGTTAACTCTCTCTCTTTCTCTTAAATAACTTTCAAAATTTTAAGGAAGATTACTGAAATTTGTGTTTTCATTTAATTAAAAAACAATTTGTTTCTTACCTATCATTAGGTTATATTTTCACGCACAGGGGCTATCTAATATAATTCTATGTTTTGCTTCTAAAATTTCATAACTTTATTAGAATGAGATGATTACATACAATCAAAATGATCCGTAAGAGGCAATCTTAATGTTAAAAAATAGAACATTAGACAAAAATTGTTAACGTTTAGGACAATTTGCAGCACTTTTGCGAAAAAAGAGAAAAAAACGAGAGCACGGATGAGAATGGAAAGAAATTGTATCGAGCGGGCAGGTTCAAGAGGTGGCTCAGAAAAAAGGAAATGAAGCATTCTTGGGAAGAAGACGCGGACTGATGGCGCAAAACCCTCCTCCGCCCCTGGTTCCCGGAGTTCGATCGGGGCGTGCCCAAAGAAGCAGCGGCGCGCAAGAAAGGAAGCGGGCGGGTGCCGCGGTGGCGGCGAAGGCGGCCACGGAGGCGGTGACGGTGGCGGTGGCGGTGGCGGCGAAGGCAGAGACGGAGGTGGTGGTGGTGTAGGTGGCGGCAATAGCAGCGAAGGCGGGGACGGAGGTGGCGGCGGTGGCGGCGACGACGACAGCAAACGCGGGGATACAGGCTGGTGGCGGCGGTGGCGGCGGCAGCAAAAAGCGGGGACGGAGGTGGTGACGGAGGAGAAGACGCAGACGGGGCGGCGGTGTAGGTGACGGCGGTGGGCAGCGAAGGCGGGGGACGGAGGCGGGGACGGAGGCG
Source organism: Acheta domesticus (assembly GCA_031308135.1). Classification (NCBI taxonomy): domain Eukaryota; kingdom Metazoa; phylum Arthropoda; class Insecta; order Orthoptera; family Gryllidae; genus Acheta; species Acheta domesticus. Next base: position 249,428,300 of record JAHLJT010009436.1, on the reverse strand, counting down.
GAGGTGGATGGTGGTGGAGGCGGGGACGGAGGCGATAACGATGTTGAGGTTGGCAGCGAAGGTGGGAACAGAGGTGGAGACGGCGGCGGCGGCGGCAGCGGGGGCGGGGGCGATGGCGGCGACGCGTAGTGGCGGTGGCGGTGGCGTCAGCGGCGGTTGCAGTGGCGGTGGCGGTGGCGGTGGCGGTGCGGCAGCGGTGGTGGCAGCGACGGCGGCGGCGACGGCGGTGCCGGCAGCGATGGCGGGAGTAGGGTGGGGGCGGTGGCACGGTGGCCGTGGCGGTGGCGGCAGTGGAAGGGAAGGAGGGACGGAGGCAAGGGATGCAACTAACGGGCCGCCCCGTACCTCTGGGTGCTCGAAAACCTGCGTGCGACCGCTCTATCTGCTTGTAGAATAAAGAAAGGCTCCGCATACTTGTAGAAAATTATACTGTCAGAGATAAACGTAAAATAATATTTACAACAGAAAGAGATTGTTATTGTTCTGAAGTTTAGAGTTGCACAGTACTATTAACTAATTAGAAAATGAAAATAATCACTATTTCCATTCTCTTCCCGAAATCTGGAAGAAAATATTGCACGCTATATAATATATTGTCACCAATGATGATTGTAACATACAGCAAATGGGCGTATCGAAAACTCTCTGTTGAGAAATTATGTTGACGCGTATTAGTATCAATGAACAATATATGTTCGCATGCCTAATTTACAACAATTTTCATCCCAGCAAATTTTAAAAGATACTTATTGCTCTGTTGATGAAATTTTGTGACTAAATATCTGGCCTTTTTGGAATATCCAAGAGAAAACAATAGAGATAATGTAGGATGATAAAAAAGATTGATTCTGAGCAAGAGATATAAAAATAATATTATTTGAGATTATTTGTTAAAAACATGACATTAAAAGTTTGATGTAATGAAGACTAAATACAGTGGCTGTCAAATGGTACATTAACAAAAAAGAAACGAGAAAGAAAACGCCTAAAGTTTATAAAGAATAAATATAAGCTCGATACAGACAAAATTCTCAGGAATTTGGAGAGTCGAAAGGAGTCATCAGTGACTATTAAAATAAAGGCAGGCAATCAAATATGGAAAAAGTAAAATAACGTGAGAGTCTCTAAAAGATGGAGGCCGATAGTGGAGCAGAATGTATAAGAAACGGTGAACGCAGTGAAATATAGATAGGAGAGGAAGGCAGTTGTTTCAAAGGCGTGTAGAGAGCGGTTGGGGAGCGGCCGCTTGCGAGAGCCAAGAAGCCCACGCCTACTCAAGACAACACAAAAGCGGCGCTTTGTAAATACTCTGTAAGGACTACTTTCGCATTGTTTGTCTAATTAGAGAGAATGGTATGTCAATTAAGTGTAATGACCAGCCGAATCGCCAGCTCTCCAACAGAAGGATCAGTAGAAAGCCGCGCAGTTATCTGTAGCCATGAGAGGTCGTATTGTGACCGAGAGCCTTTGGTGCTCACAAGGTAGAAGGAGATGGGAGCAGCGGCAAGTCGCTACTTGTGAAGACTTTGTAGACTAGTATGATACCAAACATGACAACATGAACTTTGGAAAAGTTATAATAACTATTCAAAAATACTTCAAGTACATAATTGTACATTACCATTCAGCTAAACTATCTTGTTTTGAGACAAATTAACTGAGAGAAATGAGGGTTTCTGCAGCGATTGATTATTGAAGGGCTCAATAGAACAAGGGGCTATTCCACATTCACCTAGTTCTGAGATATTGAGAGTTTTGCTTGATCTTTCAAAATTTAACTAAATACACTTTTAAACTTTTCAACACAGTACACTTACTAATAGGTCCATACTGGTTTTGAATGTCATATTAGTATAAAAAAATAATATTTGAAGTTTTATTTAATGCTAATAATTCAATTTCACACAAAATGTTGGATGGACGTTTGTTCTATTGAGCCCTTTAATTGTCGATAATATAGATTGTCTTCATATCTATTTCGAATCCCAGAATGGCCTTGACGAGTCTCATTAATACCTTGCTAATCAACATGTATTGTAAGGGTTCACATTTTTTTAGGCAATGGACCGTGAGTTAGTTGATACAAAATAATCATTTTGGAAAGATTCCTTTTATAACATTTAAGAACTTATTGAGAATTTAAAAAATAAATTTTGTGAAGTGAATTGGAATAACGAAACATGAAGGAGTAAATGCAATGACCTAAGAAATTAAACGCCCACATCTGCAAGAAGACCATATACGGAGGATATGTATTGAGCAGGCAAGTTAACAGCTAAAATGGCTAAGAGAAACAACAATTGCTACTGTAGTGTCTTTGACAGCGAGGTCTCAGGGTTCGAATACTGCTGATGGTAGATTTTCGACATTATCTAGGTCGCTAGATCAATTCCAGTCGCAAACTGGGGGAGAATTCTAGCGATCGGCTGCTTGATCTGTGCTTATCTATGGTTTCTGCAATCAATACCAGACGTTTGCCGAAGCAGTACCTTAGCAAACGGGTCACGGACGATCCGCGATGATTCCTTCCTGATCGTTGACCGCTTCTTTTCTCTCACACACTCACACGTACAAGTGAGAACCTCTTCCTCACATGTCGGGAGAACAGATGGGCGCTTGATGGGGTTGAGCGGTGCCCGCTCAGGGATGCATCTGGAAGGGAAAACCCCGCAAACCTGTTCGTGTAGGTCGGAGCCGGATCTCAGATTTCAGACGAAAAGAACACCACCTCCTCCTCCACCTACACATTGTCCAAGGATAACATGTACTACACATACAGGAATTATTAGATTCAAACGTAGGTGACGCGCCAGAAAACACAAAATAGTCAATCAAACAAGTTGCCTACCAAAACAGTCTATCATGAATGTGAACATCCTATGTCCCTGATCGAAAGACGTAAGACTTATCTCGAACCCCCCCTTTCGACGAACGAGTTCGGAGTATTCGCGCGCATGCGCAGCGTTGCTTCTGAGGTTCCAATGCGCATTCGCGAAAATTCAGAAATCGATTGTTGTTTGAATTATTGATTATTTATTCTTCTGGGTGCGTCAACTGCAAATGCTATTAGCAGTTAGTAAGCATAGTGCATGTTTTATCACAGATGGTGGCGGCATCATTCTTTAGCTGGTTGGTGAGTTCTAGCGCCAACCTACACGACGAATCGCGGGATTTTTCCCATGCGGGTTTCTCCCACCAGCAAAGTACTGCTCCTGACAGAACAAGCTTTAAGTTATCAACATGTAGTACATTTAAGTGTAAGTATCAGTAAGAAAGGGGAGAAGATGGGACAAGGAAGAGGAAGGAATATTCACGCGGGCTCCGTGGCTCGTTTGTTGGGGTGTTGTTCCGGCACTCGAATGAAGAAACTACGGAAAACTACTGATCAGAGCAGCCAGTCGCTAGAATTTTCCTTCAGGCAGCACGAGAATTCGACCTAGCTGACTGGCCACAGCCGAAATCTTGCCACCAGCAGGACTCGAACCCAATGACATCACTGTCAGAGGCTCTGTGGTATTCTGTGGGACGCCGCCTGAGCCACCAAGGAGGCGGTGGCTGCACGGAGAAACCGCTGAAAACTACCGACGAGAGCAGCCGGCTGACGCCGCATTCGCTTGGTGTAGGGAAAGATACAGAAAACTACCTATCTGATCAGCCTAGAATTGTTCTCCAGGCAGCAATTGAATTCGATCTAGCCGACCAATTAGTGTAAGAGCGCCATCCGCCGAAGGGAGCTGCGCTGGCCTCGGACTTCGTGAGGGCCTTTCTCCCTTCCACCTCTGCGCGCTTGGTGTGCCCCAAGGTGACGGGGCGTTTGCGCGCGGAGAAACCTTGGAAAATAACCAATCAGAGCAGCCGGTGATAGAATTCTCCTTCAGTCAGGGGCTGAAGACATCCTAGCTATGTAGATAGTGCAGAAAATCCTGCCACCGGCAGGATTCAATCCCTAGAACCCCCGCTCAAAGGTACTGCAGTGGCATGAATTGATACCCTAAGTCACTTCATCCGGCCCTAAATCATTCCTCAAGAGGAAGCGAGCAAATGGGGTCTAAGAGCGCAATCCGCCGAAGGGAGCTGCTCCCACCACGGACTTCGTGAGGGCCTTTCTCCCTTGCACCTCTGCGCGCGTGGTGTGCCCCAAGGTGGCGGGGCGGGGCGCGGCGCGGGTGACGGAGCGAGGAGACTTCCTTTCGATCGCGATGCGGAGAAATATCGGCTGGCGATCGAGCGGCGCGATCGCGGCGCGCACGACGTCCGACTTTTCCCGCCCGCGGCCGCGCGCGCCTCCGGCCCGCCACAAAGCCCATCAAAAGACCAGAAGGGAATATCGCGGCGGAATCGAGCCGGCGTATTGTGCGGCCTCCACGCGCGTGCCGCCGCCGCTTCAGGAACCGCTTGGATTTGAATATCGAGAGGCGGTCAAAGGCCGCCCCCGCCTCGACGTCGCTTGTCGAAAAGCCAGCAAGCAAACAAACAAATAGGAAAGTGGAGGCGAGGGAGTGTCGCCGTTTCCCGGAGATCTTTGGCGCTGATTGAAACTTGAATTCTCATAAACGACTGTTACCTTCTCGCTCATTTACATACGCGTTGGAGAAATTTTGTCTTCGTTTTTGTATTGTTTCGAAGATATTTGTAAACCTACATGCACAAACAAAATAATTTACTCGAGGAATCCGGTCACAATGTGGAAACATTAAAGAATTTGGATAAAGCCAATTAATAAAAATATCAATCTTTTTAAAGAACAGGTCATAAATTTGTAAATAAAACTGAAGATGGATATGATAGAACAGCAATGAGACTAAATCAAAACCAGAAAATATGAAATAATAATTCAAAATTTTGAGCATCGTTTCCTAAATGATTGCATCTAAAATGATATCTATATTTTGAAGTGTCACTGATGTACACAATGTTGGATAGAATTCATAAAATATGCGATAACCATAGTTTAATATACTAAATAATCTACAGAGGAATAAATTATATGATTAAAGGTAGAAGTATACAAATAACCGTACATTGGGATCTTTGTGAAGCTGTAAATGCATCTTCGAAGTACATATTTTTTATTGTTTGTGTTTCTACGGAATTGCCGTAAATATTACGAAAGACAACACAACACATTACTTGAACAAATATATTATCAATAAATGTCCGCTTTACCAACCTGAAAGTGAGAAAACACATTTTGATTTGATTAAAACATCAAAGTAAGAAACGACAATTTCGTGTCCTAATATCTTCGCGGCACGTGAACATTCAAGACGGTGACGGAGCAACCGTTGGGCCAAGGTGGACGGCGATTTTGTAGAAAATCAATCAGTTCGTGCGCACACAGAACAGGAGGAGGTCGCTGCCCAGTGCTTTTTGTCACTTTTATTTACAATTTCTTTCTCGGCTTTTAATTGAAGAGCCCACACTTCATTTGATACAGGCGAAGGGGAGGGCGGTAAAATCACGACAGCGAATGAAATTCACCGAAGAAAACTGTCTAGGAAGTCGAGGCAAAGATTGAAAAGAGCAGAGTTGTAACTCGTAATTCTTTAACAAAGAAAGGCAATGGTGTATGTACATGCGCGAAGTTTCACAACTATGGTGACAACCGGATCTTCAAATAAAACGATCCTGACGAAATGAAAAATGATATTAGGAATGAGTCGCCACATACAAAATTCGTACTCCTATTTGTCAGTAAAGCAGTGGCATATGTGGCAATGAGAATGTTTGCAGAAAGATGTCGGTAAAAGAAATTAGCGACAGACGAAGAAAGACGGCACATGTGTGTGATTACGCAAGTGGTTGGAAAGAAGGATAATTCAAAAACTTTTGACGAGTACATTTGAACTAATATACTGAAATCTATAAATGAATCGTAGACAACTTTTCCAAATGATCAAAAATAAGTTAAGTCATTGAAATGTAATATTGAACTTCTTTAAGAATTCCTAACTTACAGTGATGGGTTTCGTCTAACTTTGCCTCTTCGACCGCTAGGTCGAATCGTGTTCCCGCTTTCCCACTCCTAATTTGAGTGTTTCCCAAATTTGTAGCATCTTCCATTACTTCCAAATTAGCTGCATTTTTTGTTTATGTGCAATAGTGAGTTTGCGAAAATGAGAAGCTTAGATTTTGTAGGAATCTTTTCGAAAAAAACGAACATTTACGTAATTGGTATATTACTTTACTGAAAAATAAGAACATTGACACCGTATATTACACAAAAATTATGTCGCTTTGCAACTAAGCCATTATTATCACTAAATTTGGCATGGCGTGTAGTGAGCTAAGAAACACTCAAAGTAATTATAATATTGGTTTCAGAATTTAAATTAAGGAACTTATTTTTATACTTGGTTTTTCACAAATAATTTGGTATTTACTCATTCCGGGAAATAAAATTTCTCCAAGAGGGAGCGGGATGCTGGCCGAATTCAAATGGAAAAGTTGACATGTGTAGACACGGACAGGCTAATGATGGAAGAGCCAACTTACGGTATGTATTTGGCGTTTTGGGCCAATTGTCCGACTTTTCCGGCTAGCTAACGTTGTTCCCCATGGCTGGGCCCAATTCAATTCCCACGCTTCGGGGATAAGAGAGACATGTGGCAAACATGTATTTCTTTCACCCCAACTAAGAAACTCCGCATAACTCAGCTTTTCTTCGCCTCACATCAACCGAAATTGAGACGGTTCAGAGGAAAGCTACAACTCTACTTTTCGGAATTAAATCCGGGCTCATACCACGGGAAGCTAGTACTCTACATATGAGTCTCACCTTCAATCTCTCATCTTCTAGAGACTCATCTTCAACTACTTTTATTAAAATCCAGCATTTTCGAGCAACATTTTTATACAGCTCCTCCCAACATCCAGGTGCATCCGTAACTGCCGACCCTCCCAACTTCGCACCTCTCCGCCTCTTTTTCCAGCGGCGTTTTTCCAACTCCCTCGTCGTCGCCGCGGGCCGCGCGTGGTCAGTGCTAGCTCCCTTCCAGAGCGGAACAAACACGTCGGCGGCGGAATTTGGAAGGGGGGCCAACGGGCGGGACGAGCAGAAGCTGCCGGTAATGGGCCTTGATTTCAAAGACAAAAGGATACCCGGGCACGTCGGATTGGGAAAGTGCAACGACTGGTGCTCCAAGACAACCGAGAGGACACTTTCAGAAGCGGACTCGCGTCCCCATTTTGGATTGCGAGGAATAGTTAATTATGAGCCTCGTGGAGGTGAACCCTGGTGCAGCAGTAGACTGTCTTACTACACCGCACGGGTTTGATTTCCGATCGCGTGTGGACAAAGGGACAAAGTGTATAAGGCGTGTTCGCGACAGTGTTTAGTGTTTTTGGGGTTATCAAAGTCACAATAATCGACTAATTTAAATACAGAATTAAAGATAAAGTCATTTTGAGTTTAATAATATTATATACAAACATTAATCGTATGTATATTCCTCGGAGTTCTACCTTTCTTCTCTCTCCCTCATTCCACCATCTACATGTTTTTTACTTCCGCCATTATCATTATGATCGTCAATTTCATCATTATTATGCCTCAAAATTAACGCTTTATCTGGGAGATCCGACAACGAGAATGTTGAGATTTCTATCGATGGAACTACAACCATTCTGCAATGCCCCGGAAAATTCATGCTTTAACTAAATATGTCAAATAGTAAATGCTTTTTTTTCAATAAGGTGAAGAATACTAACCAAAGGAAAAATTGTGAGCATGGATGATTAAAAAAACTGATTTCCAGGTAGATTGTAAATCGTCTATATTTTTAAACTACTATTATTTTTAATGCGCTCTGATATTTTGTTCAAAGAAATATACATGGAATGCAGAACTGGCGCCGTCATCTATAAGAACAATAACCATAAACAAATCGAAGCGATTAGCTTCTGTAATAAACAATTTGAACATTTATATTCTTTAATACAAGGGTTCAAATACATAAATGAAAATGTTGTTCATCACATGATTTGTTCATCACAATCTATGTAAACGATATTTCAATTCTACAGTATTACTTGAAAGAATGAAATATGTTGGATACCCTTACTCTCTTTTAACAAAATAAAAAAAATCCAAAACACTCTAATCCAAAAAGTATATTTTATTTACGCACTCTTGACAGAAATTATTACCAACAATCGTTCGTGAAATATTAGAGAAAGTTAAAAATGTACAAGTAAAAACAAACAAGTAATTGACAATTTTTGCGTAAATTCGTAATAAGCCAATTAATAATCACGATTGCAAGCGCTGTTACATCGTAGCCTAACGAATATTTGTCTTAAAACACTCTTGCAAAGTATTATGGAGAATCAGCCTTTGAAGTCCATCTTGATTGATTGAGTGATTCGTGATTCCGGGAGCGTCAATATCTAATGTCAATATTACCGCAAGTGTAGTGCATGACTTCTTATCGCGGTGGGTGCCGGTGGTCTTTCCTCGCAGGATGGCGACATCAGGCGTCGACCTACACGTCGGCATGAGGGTGCTTACCAAAACCAGGTATCTTCCCCTAGTTTGGCACCGTTTCAGCCGGGACAGGCTCTGAGCTCCAGATTGATTTACCGACATGTATCATAGTGTAGTGCATGTAAGTGTGAAAACGTAAATGGTGAGAAATAGGAGAAGGAAGAGGAAAAAAAGATCGCCCGCGGTCCGTAACCCGTTTGTTAGGGTTCTGCTCCGGCACACGTCTGGTGTTGATCGGATAAATTACGTAAAAATACCGATCAGAGCAGCCGGCCACTAGAATTCTTCTCCAGTCAGCAGTTGAATTTGACCTAGCTCTGTAGCTTGTGTCGAAAGTCCACCACCGTCGGGACTTAAACCCTAGGATCTTCCGGCCAGAGGGAATGCAGTGACGTCAGTTGACGTCCTGAGCCGTCTAAGCCTTTGCCTATCTATATTATTCACGCTAGAGTGACGAGCAGAGAGAAACGCTTCCATATTTATAGCCGCAAGATCCGAGACATTCTTGATAGCTCTCAATTTTGTCTCTTGGATCACAATCACGAGAACACGAAAAGGATAGTGATCACGCTGGCCATGAATCGGCCGGAGGTTTTATAATTTGTATCTTAACCATTCAACCAACGATATATACTTTTAGTAGCATAGAAACCTTTTATTCAAGAATCTCTGAAAGAAAATAAATAGTCTTATGATTCTCATTACTTTATCTACAACTAGTAGAAAGCATTGTCTATCATTGAATGTGAACATGACAAGAAACAAAAAAAGTAATAGATTTTGTACATTATCGTTGCAAAAACTGACTTCATAAAAATGGGACGTGACGATGAGTTTCAAACAGGTGGCCGAACTCAACAAAAAAGAATGAACAACTGCGCGCAACCTTAGCAAGGTGAACCCATTGTTTACTTAGGACAGTGCATATTTATGAACCAGGAGCAAATTCCTGCTACTTCATTCCCGTCAATCATCTAAGAATGCGTCGCTTTGTCCGCAGTCCCATGTGTCATGTGTACCATTAGCAAGAATCAAATCTTGGCACGTACAAGTATAATTACGTGTTAGGTATGCCATGCAATAGCTTAGGTGGCGTATTATTTTTATGAATACGCGAGAAGAAATAAAGAGAGAGCGAGAAGGAGAGAGGGAGGGATAGGGAGAGAGAAGGAGAGGAGAGAAAGAGAGGAGAGGAGGAAGAGAGAGGAGAGGAGGGAGAGAGAGGAAAGTAGGGAGAGAGGAGAGGAGGAAGAGAGAGTAGAGGAGGGAGAGAGAGGAAAGTAGGGAGAGAGAGGAGAGGAGGGAGAGAGATAGGAGAGGAGAGGAAGGAGACAGGAGAGGAGAGAGAGGAGGGGGAGAGAGAAAAACAGAGGGGGAGGGAAAGGGAGGGAGAGAGATTCGGAAAGAGAGGGAGACAGGAAAAGGAGAGAGGGAGAGAGAGGAAGAGAGAGAGAGGAATAGAGACAGAGGGAGAGAGACAGGGAGAGGGAGAGAGAGACAGAGAAAGAGTATGAGAGAAAAAAGAGAGAGTATGAGAGAAAGAGAGGAGAGAAAGAGAGGGAGAGAAAGAGAGGGAGAGTGTCTCAGCGAGGGAAGTTGACATCTGATAATTTGTGGTCTCCGAGCGCGCGCGCGGGTATGCGCTGGGGGCGGGTCGCGGGAGCAGCCACCTGCGCGCAGCAGCAGCGTCGCGTTATGCTGAAGAATGTTTAAATAATTCTCGAAGCTCGCACTTAGATGAGTCACCGCAGAGGTAACCGCAGCGGGCGGGCGGCTGGTGGAGCGCGCAAAAAGCGCGCGTATGCCCGGGAGCGGTTCCCGCGCGACTCCGCACAGTGAGGAGCTCGCCTTGTCTGTGTGGGCCAAAATTCAGTATCAGCACAAAGTCAGAAATTCTCTCAGTACTTTAATGTAAATTACATTAAAGTAATTATCATGAACGCACATTAAATTTAATGTAACATGTGCATTAGGATGCAATAGTCAAAGCCTTATGGTCTTATCTGGAAGGATTGAATGAATGATCCTGATGAACTTGAGATTAAGAATATAAGAAATGATGAGAGACAGGGGAAACAGGAGAATCTCTACATTAAATCTACGACAATTTTAATTTATTAATTAAATTTAATGTACAAATATATTAAGCACTTTTTAATACATAGGGTTAAATTTTCATGTACAAATCATTAATTTACATTACATTTAAAGACATTTCTGACTATGTATGATTGGCTGACAATTGTGTGTTTTCGGGAGCTTAATTTGTTATGATCATTAGTGTCGTTTGTGTGGTGCATGTTGTATGCCAGGGAGGGGCAGTGATTTTCCCCATTGGAACGACAGATCCGGTGCCAGCCTTCAGGTGAACTTGCAGGAACATCCCTACTCTAGGTACCTCCGGCTGTGGAGCATTGTCTCAGCCGGGAAAGTCTCCTAATATCCCGTCTCGTCTCGCGAGATTTGTGGTTAGTGTGGTTAGGTAAATGTGATTGCGTTTAAGGGAAAATGAAGGGACAAGGGTGAGGAAGAAAATGTCGCGTGTGGTCCATGGCCTGTTGGACAGACACCAGCTTGGGCATTCGCATTGTTTTTGATCGAAGATTCCACGGAAAACTACCGATCAGAGCTGCCGTCCGGTAGAATTCTTCCCGAAAAAGGGGCTGATAAAAGCTCTATAGCTAGAGTCAAGTGTTCACCACTGTCAAATTCGAACCTTAGAAACTCCTGGTTAGAGCGGCTGCCGTGACAATTGGTGCTGCCTGACCTGGATACGCCAGTTAAAATTCCATTGAATTCCGTTCCTGAACGAAGGGAATCGACACGGAATATTGAAATATGTGGCGTCTCGGCCTGTGCCGAAAGAAAGGAAATAATCCACAGATACGAACGTTTGCAAATACTGATTTATTCAATGAACTCCGACACCTGAATAATTATGTACATATTTACAAATGGGCGGACGGACCGTCCCGTTCCAGAAGGAAATACTTCGGCCACCACGACCGCTTACACTCACGACGCATGAGCGCCGGCCCCTTACTCGTCCTACTCGAGCTACACCCGCCGCGCACCCACACACGCACGACTCGCTGCGACCGGACCTGTGAGAAATTGGAGAACGAGACGCTTGCTCTCGTTGCTTATATACCCGCTGGGCTCGTCTGACGGAACTACGTCACATAGCCGCATCCGCCAGCCGAATTCTAACCCCAGCTTCCTTTCGGGGTTCTCAACTCTGGCGCCATGACAACGCGCGTCACAACCGCCACCCTAGGAATGTCTCACCCCCGACTTGCCTGCTGGATTTCCCCGTCTTCCAAAAATACCCCCTTTTGTTCTGCGAGGCGTCAGCTCGACGCGCCCGCCGTTTCCTCTCGTCCCTGTGTGCAATTCAGTTCTCTGAATGCACGTACTGAATTTAATATTGGGCGTCTCATATGACGCCACAATATAACCCTGACTGCGACGTACTCGCTAGCTTTCGTGAAGTACTTTGCAATCAAAAGTTATGAAGCAACGTTCTGACAAAATGAGCAAGATTGAAAATCTAATTTCACATGATGCAAAAAAATGCAGTAGTGTCTTCCAAACAAGCTAGACACTTCAGAAACAGTTATTTCAAAGAGTTAAAACATCAGTTCCATTATTATCATATATACGGCTCATCAGAACTCGTGGTATATTCATGCCTAAATGTAAACTTGCTTTGATCAAAATATTTATTGCGTTTTCAATCGTTTCTGAAATTTATATTTGGGTCCCAAAATTAATTGGTGTTTCTAAGTAACTAATATAATAGATGCAATGTTCACGCGCAAATACCCTCTATTTACAACTCCTCTATTGAAGATCTTATGCCATACAAAGTAGTTTTGAGAATCAAAAAATCATTCATTTCATAGTTTTGGAAACGTGAGACGCTCCAAACACTTGCATCGAGTTGAAAACACCAATACGATGCTTTTGACCGAGTACACCGGGGGCGGAGTACTGCGTGGGCGGCGCCTTCCGCCGCGACGCCTCGCGTCGCGCCTGCGCGAAGCGAGCAGGAGTCTCGTCGGGTCGCAGCGCGTCGCGTCGCGGTGCGGTGCGGTGTGCGCCGCGTTCACACGCAGCCAGCGCCAGCGCACGACCGCACGCTGCGACTTCGCGCCCGCTTCCGGCGCAGGCCCGGGAGGCTGCAGCGAGGCACGCGGCGGCGACGGCGGAGTCAAATGATTCGAATAGCGAAGCAGTTGGTTGATTGATTGATTGATAAGCGTTTCCGGGCGCGTCAACTCCCGCAAATTTCTCCAAGCAGGTATCTCCAACTGGCGGTAGCATCGCCCATCTGGTACAAGCTCTAAGGGCTTCAGGTCGTCAGGTCCACGGATAAAAAGTCTAATACTCGTTAGGTCTAAAGAACAGGACGTCGTATTGGGAACGAGGTCTAATGCGACATAAGGTCTATGCGACAGAGGATCTAATACCAGACGAGGTCTACAATTAGAAAGTTCAATTAGTAAGGGTTATTAGACATAAACATCGAATACCTAATCAGATATACGAAGGTATAATAGCAATGTTCCTATTTCTTCATTTTTAAACGCCTGAGAACCAAAAGTCTGTATTTTAACAATGTCAATTAAATTTTCAAATTTTCGAATGGTAGCAAAATACCAAAATTGTAAAGATCGTGATGATATCGACTTAAACCTTCTGTCTTTGAGCTACAGACTGAGTATTTTAACACCGTATGATTTTATGTACATTACGTACTTCCTGAATTAAAGTGTATCATTGCTATTGTGATTTCATTCTATCCTATTCCTTTTGTGATTTCAGACTATAACATCAAACGTAATGATATGTGAATTACATTTCTGTTACAACATAATAGATTCGATATTGTGTCCGATAGACCTACGTAGATATTTTTTGTCAATTACTCCAAATATTATTAGACATTTTTTAAAAACTAGACGAGATTTTCATTAGACGTGTTTTCATAGACCTTCTGAAATTAGACTTTGAAAATTAGACGTTCTGTCCATAAGGCCTAATATATTTAGACCTAACCGCTCTAATTCCCCGAATGGTCTCCCAACATGTGTGGTTACGTAGTACATGTAAGTGTGATTGTAACGGATGATGTTTGAACAAGTAAGAGGAAGGAAAGATGGCGCGCGGAAAACTACCGATCAAAGTAGCCGACTGCTAGAATTCTTCTCCAGAGTGCGGCTGAACTCGACCCTGCTATCTAGCGAGTGTCGAAAATCCTGGCACCGTTGGGACTCGAACCCTAAGGCATCCCGAACAAAGGCACTGCAGTGACATCAACTGATGCCCTGAGCCGACTAAGCGGTTGAAGCAGATGGTGGTAGTTGTACAAGCCTTACCTCTCCTTACAAGCAGCGGCGGAGTTAAGTATTCGAATAGCGAAGAGGTTGGTGGAAGTACACTGGGAAGGCATGCTTGCTTTTATTTGCTGGATTTTCTAACTTTGTTGGACATTCTGTCCTCTGAAGACCGTTTCTTATCTGTTTAGGATTCTTTGTCTACTTCACTGGCTCTTAAGATTGCTCCAACACTTGCTCTTACTTTTTTGGTTCACTTGGGTAATACACAACTTTGTTGTGCATTTAAGACTGCTCTCATTACTATCTCTCAACATTTCTCTTTGATCCTTATTCAATATAAGAATATTCTTTTTACATTCTTATTCACTATCTTTTGAACAAAAGAGCAAATTATGAAAGGGTGTAGGGCACTACACACTTTCAGATGAAAAGATAATCATCAAATTGATGCATAACATTTTTTTCTGAAAATTGAAATAATTGCAAATTCGTTTCACATTTTTTAGTATCGAGTAAGATAAACAAATAGATCACTTAAGTAAATTAATTTTTTAAATTACTGGACATATGAAATAACAGTAAAGAGCTCGTTATCTATTGCTACGTATATTTTATTGGTCAGAGAAAATACTATTCAGGTGAGAGTTTTGCAAGATTTTAATTGTTATATTCGAGATAAACCACATAAAAAGACTTAAAATCCCAAGAAATTTGGAGAAAGTCCACATCACATCCAAAAACATCACGTCAATCAAATCAAAAAACTAAGATATTATCTAAATACTTATCGTGAGTAACTTAAGATTATTACATAGTATCATTAAGAAATTTCAGGAACGTCATTTATCATGTAAGCAAAATGTTCTTAAATAATTCTTTGAACACCTTTACATAGAAGAATCAAAAATTTAATGTTTCATTATTGAATCAAAATTTTATTTCTCTTGTAAACAAATGGAGAGAATCAGTTTGATTCGATAAATATAAAAGATCATTACACGTAATCCAATCGAAACAATTTCTAATCTCATTCGCGTCAGTAACACACGCGTATCCACCGTTACATGCAGGACATAACACTCCCGAGAAAAAATATCGGTACCACCTAAAGAGTAGATAAACCAGACCTCGAACGAAATTCTCATCTACCAACATTGTTGAGGACTGGAACCTAATCACGACACGATGTTTCGTAATCTCTCCATTGTACGACAGGTACGCCAACAGCATAGTCAGCGATGCGGGTATGTGGTGGGCGGTGGCGGGCGGCGCGTGGCGGGCGTCCAACACACGTGAGGGGACGCGTGTGGCATTGTTCGCGGAGCGTGCCCCCCCTCCCTCCGCCCTGGTCCCGCCCCCGCCCGCCCCCCGCCGCCCCCGCCCGCCCCCCGCCCGCCCCCGCCCCCGCCCCCGTCCCGCCCCCGCCGCCCCCGCCCCCCCGCCCCCTCCCCCCCGCCGCCCCCCGCCCCGCCCCCGCCGCCCCCGCCCGCCCCCGCCGCCCCCGCCGCCCCCGCCGCCCCCGCCGCCCCCGCCGCCCCCGCCGCCCCCGCCGCCCCCGCCGCCCCCGCCGCCCCCGCCGCCCCCGCGGCGGCCAGCGCCTATGCCGACGTCTCACTTAGGCGGCGGAATCCGCTGCGCCGCCGGCCCGCGCACGTGACCTGGGAGCCGATGAGACGCCGCCCTGCGCGGCGGGGCGGAGTGGCCTGGGGTGGACGAGGGGGAAGCGTTCGAGGGGAGGTCGCGCCACATAGCTTCGCGCGAAACCGACTTTTGCAATTTCTCTTCGCTTGATTGGTTGATTATTTTGTGTTTACGAGCGCTTTGCACGCCGTATGTGTACAGCATGTTATCTGCCGGGTATATGTCGGTTTCCGGTAGAACGCGAGTTCCGACATCGACCAACAATACGTTGCCCCCCCCTCCACCGTAGAGGTGGAGTGGTCCTAGCTTCGAGTCCCGACGGTGGCAGGATTTTCGACAGCTAGGTCGAGTTCAGACGTAGTCTGGAGGAGAATTTTAGTGATCGGCTGCTCTGATCGGTAGTTTTCCAGAGTTTCTCCGATCAATACTGGGCGAATGTCGGTGCGGTACCTTTACAAACAAGGTCACGGACCGCACGCGATCATTCCTTCCTCTTCTTTATTTTATTCTCTCCCATACACTCACTTACACTAACATGCACTACACTACCACACATGCAGGGAGATCGGTCGGGAGATTATAACTTGTTCCGACTGGACCGGTGCCTCACTAGTGGAGACACAAGGTTGGGGAAAACTTCGCTACCCGACGGTAGGTCGGCACCGGATCTCACAATCTAGTGGGAGAATATCCCCCCACCTCCAGAAGAAAACACACGTAATACACTTATGGAAGTAATGACCTAAGCAGCTGACACGCCCGCAATCACCAACAATCAATTGGCTCCCCCTCAGGTGTCTCCTCCCTGTAGGGTACCTCTGTCGGGATAAGCTGTAAGTAAGACTGGTCTTCCAATATGTGTGGTAGTGATGTACAGGTAAATGGGTGAATATGTTTGTAGAGTGGACGGGAAAAGGATGAAGATGGACTGATTGTACTCAGTCCGTAGCCCGTTTGTTACGGTCCTGCTCCGGCATGCACTTGAAAGTGATCGGAGAAACCCCGGAAAACTATCCATCAGAGCAGCCGGCTGCTTCAATTCTCCTCCTGATAGCCGCCAGTTTGGACCTAGCTATCCAGCTAGAGTCGAAAATTCCGCCACCGTCTGGTCTATATACCCTAGGACATCCCTTTCAGAGACACAGCAGCGGCAGCAGCTTTTTACTAATCATCTCTGCAAGTAACTTCACTTCGATACGTTCTTCACTGATTCCCTCATTTAATAAAAGTTAACTCAATAGGATCTCCCATCTCAGCGCCCACGATGATGTGATACGAAAGATCAGGGAAGCGGGGTGATGGTTATGTCACGTTTGCTGCTTCTTGAGGCACTTGGCGAGTATCAAAAATTGTAAATGAGATATAGATATAATGATATGCTTTGTTTCAGAAACCGATTCAATAAATACAATCAACATTTAGAGCAATTGGATTATTATAGAATCGAGAATTGAAGAAAAGAAGGAGAATTTCATACAGAAAAGGCATAAAACTATTATTACAAACTATACTAAGGCTAACTTACGAATAAAGAAACTTGCATTTTTCGGTTAAGATAAAAATCGGGATGTTGATTTTCTTTTCCTTAAATATATTTGTTAATCGATTTAATTATGGTAATTCTTCCACGGCGCCTTTTTTATCATTGCGTCTTGATAGCTGTTCTTTTGAATTAATTGGTATGCTTATTCAAAATAAATGAGATATTTTACTTCGATGAAAACAATTTGAAACCACTGAAACTATCAAAACAAGATACGTAACAAGTTCTTAACGGTAAATACTATTTGGTTGAGGGCAACTTTTGAAAGGGAGAAAGTTAACTATGGTAAAAAAAACGAATACAGAAATTTCAACTAAAGAACTAAACTAAGAATTTAATACAAAAATTAACTATTTACTACAAAAGATGAGTAGAAATATAAAAAATATAACTTATAGAGACTATAAAAGTTAAAATCTGATTGTAAAGAATCAAAAGGACGAGAATTATCAAATTACTTTCTGCTTAGACGCTGCGTGCCATGGATCACCGACAAAACACTGCCAGTTCCTGACACGCTCTTCACGCGTTCTGTAACAACGACGCGTCAGGAGTACGATGTGTCGAAGAAGTTTGCAGCCAGACAAGTGGTGCAATGAAGATGTGTCGTTCGTCTGCAATGGTAGTGCAGAGTGACGGACTGGGAGACATGTCAGTGAAGAAAATTAATCAGGACGAGTGAGAAGACAGGCGATGTCAATGGCTGAATATGAAGCAGAACACAGTGGGCCCTGAGATCAAAAAATAAGATGTTTGGGCAAGAGAAATAATCGAGCAAAACATGATTGAATGAGGGAGCTAGGAAAATAACGACTGAAAGAATACAGGCGTCGTGATATCAATATATCGTGAGTAATGTGTTGGATAAAATGAGTCGAAAGAAGAAGCAAACCGAAGAGTACGGACATCGTATGAAAATTTTGTAAAAACGTCTAGAGAGAGAGAGAGAGAGAAAGACTGGGAGAGAGAAAAAGAGAGATAGAGAGAGAGGGTGTGAGGGGCTGGAAAGTTATTAGGTGTGAGGGAGTGGTGGTTGAAAGTGTTTTGGGTCTGGTACTGCTTGAGTGAAGATACAAGATAGCAAAAGGAAGAGTCGCGGTTGGGCGTAGAACGTGAGTGAAGTGACACGGTTTATTGGCGCGAAGTCGTCTGCCTGTGGAGACGGGACATGCGGGTGTACTGGCGACGGCCGGCCAGGCGGGCAATGGAGCCGGCCGGTCGAGGCGGTCGAGTGGGAGTCGGCCGTGGCGGCGGCGACGGCGACGGCGCGTCTCGACGGATGTCTGGAGGCCGCGGCGTCGGCGACGGCGACTGCGTCGAACTCGTATCCTTCACAGTGACAGCCGTCAGAGGTGCGCCGCCAGCCTCGCAGGATCCCGCGAGGTGTTCCGCCGTTGCATAGAGCTTCCTGCATTAACCGCGGGGCATCCGTGGCATGCGCCCCATGTTTTATGGATGTCGCGGGCCGCGCCGCGCGCCCCTCGGATTCCCCAGGCCTAGTTTCAGCGACTTTTGTTCCGCTCCTACGCGCCTGTGTGCCGCGCCGGCCAATGATGAACTCGATACTGGACGCCGATCGAGCGATAAATTGCAGGTTGACGGCTACACGTGCCGCCCGGCGCGAAAACACGTTTCAGCTATCTGAATTCGTTATTCGGCAAAAACGCTCCTCTGCGAATCCAACACTCCAAAGAAACCACTGGAACTCTTTCGTATCCTACTGAGATTTGATCTTGGTGTAGTCGATATGGGAGCTGGCGAAGACTCTGAAAATATCTATAGACTTCGGGATTTTTTAAATGAAACGAAGAAGAAAGATGGCTGGAGTGCTAAATACAATAGCAGTGAACACAGGAAGTCTTTGTTATGGATGCATGTAATGTTTCTGGTTGTCGATTTTTCTTAAGCCAGTGCTGGACACAGGGTTTTTTCTCGTTGGATTCGTTATTTTTTCTCGTTATTGTTCTTAAAGTTAAAATTTCAGAATCTTAAAATGATCAATTGCTTATTAATTGGGACCTAAATGAAATCATCAATTATTGCCTTTCTCGTATTTCAAAATACGACTATTGGTAGTATCAGAAATTACCAACTAATTTAAGAATCAAGTAAAAAAATTATATGAGAATAATATACAAAATTTACGAATGAAAAATTCGAAAAGTGTTAAAAGTTTGTAAATCATTATGTAAGAAAAAAGTTGCTTACGAATACGACAGCTAAAATCTTAAATAACGTCATATATTTTTAATGACGTAAGACAGGCTCAATGTAAATTGATAAAGGAATTGAGTTTACCACGGATTTGTAAAAATTCTGATATTATTAAAATTCACTTTTTATCAAACAATAATCAAAGATCGAAAAGTATTGCATGTAATCTGTCCCAATTACCCAAAATGTCCACCCTCTTCAGATCGCTCTCGAATCGAAGAATCTCCTTAGCCATGAATCTAGCAGCGCACCTGGAATGACTTTCCTCCGGCCGCACACATCATCGTCCAGAGTGCAGATCACATGTCCACATCCGGTCATAACCTCGGAAAGACCGAGAATCTCCTGTGTAATTAAGCCAATTAGAGTTCGGAAGAGAGAAGCGTACAATTCTGGCAGCATTACGTGCAATGGCTAAGCCGGACGTTTCCCAGCGGTCAGTGCCGGTAATGGCTGCTAATAATGAGAACGGGTGGGATGGACCTGACCGCGTGGGGACTGACGGCGGCGGCGGTGGTTCGGTACTGTGCACGCGAGCGACTAACGACACGACCTCAATCACGGCCGGGCGGTTCGGTAACAGAGGGAGTTACCACCGAACAATACGATACACTCGGCTGAAGTTCTGCAGGTGCCGGAGGTGGACAGTATGGGTGAATCACACGACTTCGGATTCGCAATCCCGTGGGACTTGGCGAGTCATTGTGTATGACCTTAGTTTAGGTCAATAATCATACACGCCGTGTGAACGTCGGAGAATATATTTTTTAAGATTGTGTGAGAAACTAGTGATTTTTTAACCCCACTATATTCATTTCATTTTCTCAGAACTGTGCAAAGAGTAAGAAAAAGTGAAATCTGGAATATACCATTTATTTGGAATTTCTTCAGTAGGTGCGTGCACTTTAGAATATTAGGTAAAAGGAAAAGAAACAGATTTTACATGTAGAGGTAAATGGTGAATGTTTCAATCTTTTAAGCATCAGGGAACATCCATTTTGTACATTGTATGCACGTGTGTCTACTTTACTAACTTCCAATGCACGTAGGAAGAAAACTAAGCAGCCAGCGGCTGTGTAAGAGGTGTATATAATTTGTTAGAAAATCAGGAACTCAGGAAAAATAAAAACATAATGAAACGGTTTGCATTTTGAATAAAAAATGAAAACCTTTGATTGTGTTATTGTCATACTGCATGTAGTGACTAAATACTCGGACTCGGAGCGTTTCTGCATACGACACAACTCACGTCATCAGAGAGCGAGGCTCAGCGGAAGAGGCAGTCCGCCCTTAAATATTTTCTATTTCTATGTTGCGTTATGGAACTGCAACATTTCTGACATTTCTGGTATATAAAGAAGTGTTGTAATGTGTAACCGTATATACTATATTACAATATTTCTGAAGGCTATTTTATTTAAAATATTTAATTTCTTGCAAAACTATATGAGAGTATTTTATTTTTTCTTCTTGAGCGATGTGCGTGCTTCTTTTTGGAAAACCATTTTGTGTGGTTTTGTTCAGCAGCATTTCTGCTTCTCCGCGCCTCTAGTGAATTTCTATTCCCATGAAACGTTCGCTCTCGGTAGAACGTCTTCCCCGCCCTTCATCTCATGAGACGTAACTCCAGACGAAACTTTCTTTCTGAACTGACTCTTGCGCTAGTTTCCCCAAACCATCGCGGCGATTTGGCTCGTAACCAGCGAAACTTAGTTGCTCTTAAATTGTTCTGGCCGCATTGGCCCGTAGGTCAATTGGTTGCGTAGGCTTCTGTAAGTGTTCCGTAGGTCAATTGCTCCACGCACATCCCTGTACTATACTCACATACTATTGCGGTGAGTTGAAGGGTTTAGAAGTGATACATAGACTGAGAATCCATATCTTTCCACAATACAACTGGATACATCCGAGCCTCACGCGGGATTCGAACACACCGCCTTCTTTCAACGCAGCTGATCACCTCTCCACTGGTTTATTTTCTGCGGCTTGTGAGTATCAGACACAAAAAAATATTAGAAAGTTGCCTAGTTTGGTCTGATCTTTCATTTTTCATTTCCATGCTCTCAATAAATATTCAGTTAAAACAAAATATTTACAAACCTAATCTACAACCAATATTCTTGCATATAAATGATAAAACATATTTTCAATACATTATTTCTGGTAAAGAGGAAGGACGAAACAAACTGCAATCCACCCGAATTGATATATCGATTGCCTAAGTTTGATTCTTAACCCGTCGATGCACTTAAGGGGTCTCGGAGGCCCCTTGACATCTTCTCATTGCTGTAACTCTGTTGTGTTTTGCTTGTGGCTAATAATATTTCTTGACATCTTAAAACAATCATTTTTGTTACTAATTCTTCAAGGAGAAGAGACGGAAACTAATCGGTTTTTAGAAATCTAGCTTTTTCTGTAGGTAGTCGCACTTTCCACTTAAGGGGCCTGAAAGGCCCCTTATTGGTTCTGTGGCTTCGTTGAAAATATCTCTATAAAAAATATTGCACGATCGACAATGGACTACGACAGTGAAATTCTATTATACTTTCACTTTTCGCCACTATCTTTTTAAGTTAGCAGATCTTCAATACGAAATTTAGTTTTGTATCTGTCACAAGTGTGAATACGTTCTCTAAATTGTGCGGGAAGTAGCGACCTTCAAAAATTAATCTCACTTCAGTGAATATGTGTGAAAAATTGTATTGAAAAGAGCTTGATTGTATACAGAAGGGATTTGTTTTTGAGTAAAAGAAGTGATCCGTTTTTCACAGCAACAATGAATATTCGTATTTTTGAAAACATTCGAAGGTGCATGCATTTTGATGAGAAACGAAAGGCGGTGATCTTCCACAACGTCTATGAGGAATAAACCTGATAAATATGGCATAAAAAATTCTGGTGTTGTGATATGGAGAACGGGTTTGCATTCAACTGCAGTATATATTTGGTAGGCAAAAGGACGAGCCCTTGGTGAAAGATTTGGCTGCAAGTGTGAAAGAACGGACCCAACCCTTGAGGAAAGGAGAATACAACATTTCTGTGGATATTTTTTTACGTTCTTACTCACAGAGTTCCTGCTGAGAATTTCATGTCAAAACACAAAAGAGATTCCAAATGAGCTGAAAACATAAAAACATTTTTTTTTACTGTGTCTGCTAATACTAATATTTTTTCTCTGTCTTCCAAAGCAAAAGGAAATATTTATTTACATGTCCATAAATCACAATCAGCAATTAATTAATCTTGAAAACATGAAACCATAAATGACCTTATATAACAAAACAAAGATTGGAGTAGATGTGATGGATCAGATGGTGATGACTAGTACACGTCAAGACCTCAAAGATGCCGATGACCAATCCATCTCTCGCACAACGTAAACGATATTGCAGAACCGACGCAATATTATTACACCAAGATGCCCAAAAACTAGAACGAAAAATGTCACTTAGTGGCGACGGATTTTCATAAATGAACTACCGAAAAACTTTCAAAACGAAACAAAATCAATGATTAACAATCCCAAAACACAGAAAAGAACATTGAACTGCTTAAATGTTTTCGAAATTCACAAAAGTGTATCCATAGGAGCCAGTAATAGAATTTCCACAAGTAAACGGGAAAGGTTAGAAAATTTTCAAATTAAATATTAATAAAAATGTAAAGAAATATTTTGGTTTATTACTAATTATAT
This sequence comes from Acheta domesticus, assembly GCA_031308135.1. Classification (NCBI taxonomy): domain Eukaryota; kingdom Metazoa; phylum Arthropoda; class Insecta; order Orthoptera; family Gryllidae; genus Acheta; species Acheta domesticus. Next base: position 249,405,381 of record JAHLJT010009436.1, on the reverse strand, counting down.
ATAATTTTTTGTTCTTATTTATGGCCGCACAAAATGGGCTGAAAGAGTGTGTATATACAAAATGTGAAAGAAATATTTGAGGAGATCACTAAATATTTTATTAGTTCGAATAATTGCAAATAAAAATTACATCATAATCAAAGTCTTACTGTTGTAAACTACGTGAAGAACAAAATACCATTATCATTAATTCTACTAAAAATTACCTCACTTTTTCCGTCGTACGTTTGTAAATTTAGGAGGGGGGCCTCAGAGGCCCCTTAAGTGTTTAAGTGTAATATTCTTCATCGGTGCATCGACGGGTTAAGTTGGACCTGAAAGGAAATGCAAGAGCGATAAAAAAATTGGAAGCACAAGTGTATTTATAGAAAATAACGTGAATACAACGCAAAGAAAAAAACAAGGAGATGAATCCGTCAAACGAAATTACACAAGTAGTTTCCTGGGAACATCTATTGAAATTTCACGGATTTATTTATTTTCACACCTCATTCTAATGATCAAATAACATCTCTGCGAAATAATGGCAATATTTTAAACTGAATGTGTCAGAGAGTGGGGTTACCAGGAAGGGTAAAATATTGCAAAGTTTCCTGGGGGAATAGCTATTGAAAATTCATCTATTTATATTTCACACCTCATTCTAATAATCAAGTAACATCTCGGAGAAATAACGTCAGTATTTTAAACTGAACGTGCCAGAGAGTGGGGTTGCCAGAAAGGGTAAAATTTTGCAAATGTGTGAAATCACTGTGTATTATGACGTAAATGAATAATCACGCACTGCATTTTTTATTCCATAAAACACTTCTTAAATGCTGTGAGAGAAAATCTGTTGATTAAAGGGACCTTAGTAAATTAAAAAGATAGTTGGAACCAGGACTACAGCGATGTATCGCAAAATGGTCGACCAATTTTCAAGCGAGGCCACAAAGAAGATACTTGTACGCATTGCGAGTTACGCAGGGTTTGCTCAGGGTGGTTTATGATCGGCGTTCGTGACAGTAAAGTGGATGAAGCAAAGAGCGGAAACTTACAGACAAGTTTCTCTTTCAGCTAACTGATTCATTAAGGTTTTCGGGAATGTCTACTGCTATGATCGTTAGTCCCGTCAGTGTAGTGAACGTTTTATTCGGGCAGGAGACGGTACTTCTTCCCACTGGATTGTGAGATCTTGTGCCGTCGACATGCGAGGAATTTTCCCTTTCAGGTATCTCTCACATAAGGCTTGTCCCAGACGAGACAAGCACTAAGTTCCCCGATGGTCTTCCTACATGTGTGGTAGGGAAATGGTTGTAAGTGTAAATGTGTGTCAATAAGGGAAGATGAAACAAAGAAGAAGGAAATATCGTGCGCGGTCAATGACCCATTTATTACGATACTGCTCTGGCATTCGCCCGGTATTGTTCAGAGAAACGACGAAAAACGATAAATGCAGCCGGCTAATCGAATTCTTCTCCAGACAGCGTTTGAATTCGATAGAGCTGTGTATCAAATGTGTGTTAAAACCCCTCCACTTGGGCACTGGAGTCATAAGACCTCCCGGTTGAATCGCTGCAGGGACAGTGACAATTCTATCCCTGAGGTAATTCAGCTGGTAATCCCTTTCAGAAGAAATGGTCAGAACTCCATTATTATTGCAAAAATATCTCATTAAGCAATTCAACAATTAACACTAAAACTTTATAAAGAGAAAAGTTTGAGCACGTACAACATAACACACATTATTTATTACATGTTAACTTTTTTATTTTGGCAATTGTGAGAAATTGTATACCTTCGCAGCGCTCGCCATGACATATACCCAATTTTTAATAGGTTTTTAGTTATTTGCCGTTCAGTTGCCTCAAACATACATGTCCAAAGAGCAAAATGAAAAGTAAACATGTTGAAGAAATGTCAGAGATTTGTTCTTCGTTTGATGATTTTGTCCTTAGTCCGTCATTTAACATGATCGGAAGAGCTTTGTACAAAATTGCGTCAGATGCATTGTTTTCCATTTCAATATTCAAAGCGCAGGTAAAATAAATAAAATACCTGAGATTATATAAGATCTATTTTTCAAAACTAAAATAAGTTGAGATTGAAAGACAACAATTTCGTATCAAAGAAGGGAGAGGGCTATCAGTCTATCAACGTCAGCCAGCGTGACCATCCCAACCCTCTACACACACAATACGTCACGTAACGTCCTCGAGTTTCGCGTTCCCTGGCAGACGCGCATAGAGCACGCCGGGACGGGAGCGCTCTTACACACGCGCAGTCCAAGGAAATGATAGGTCTGTGACGCGGCCCACGCCAGGAAATCCGGAGCCGGCCGGCCTCTTTCCGGTCGCTGGCCAGCCGACCACGTCCTCCAACCCCTGCCTGCCGCCCCCGCCCGCACCCCCGCCGTCGCTCCATTATAATGGCATCAGGCGCCGCCGCCCAGCGCGGGAGGGAGGGCAAGAGGGAGCGAGGGCGCGGTGGATGGATAGGGCGCGGACGTGCGTCCGGACGGATGGGCGGGCGGAGCGGGGCGGGAGGGGCGGGGCGGGCGGTGGCGGCGGCGGCGGCGTCTTCCCGGGCGCCCCATTCATCCTGACTGCGCGTCCCGTGTGCTTTCATTCAGCTCCCGTGTGAACCTGCGCAGGAGGCGTCGGAGGAGCGACGACGCGGCGACGGAGAAGTCAATGGAGGCGCGTTTGGCGTCCGAGTCGAGAGGGTTGAGGTCGGGGGCGAGGGCAAAAGACAAGGATCCCAGAGGAAGACAAGTCATGGTCTGTTTAAAAGGACTGAAGGAGGAATCATGCTTATGCGCATTACCATGTCTAATACAACCTTGAATAAATAACTAAAGCATTGAAGAGACAGTTTCGTATTGAGAAAGATGATAATAAGAGGAGTATACTTGTCAACACAATAAAACAAATAGATATAGGTCGCGTTTTTCAAACACGTTTCCCTTTAGAAATCATACAAATGTCTAAGACATTCATGTATCAACTTATCGATGACGAAATTTTAACATGTACATCAAACATGCCAATTTTTCAAAATAAAGAAAAAACCTGGCAAGGTTTCCATTACACATTAATAGAAATGTGACAAATGTCCCACATTTTAACAAGTTTCCAGTTAATTTCTGTGAAATGTGTCATTGGAATTCAGGATTATTTTATCGTACTAGTAATATCTCAAAATGGTTCAAACTATATATTGTGATGTGTATTTCAACACAATTTCGTGAATTTGAGGGCGTAAAATCTCAGAAGAGATACGAAACCGAAAAAGGAAAAATATTGACAAGACGTTTTTGATTGATTAGTGATTCCAAGCGCAACTGCTAGGCCATTGGTCCCGTAAGTGTAATGCATGTTTTTGCTCAGGAGGAAGCGGTGATTCTTCACCCGCTGGATGATGAGATCCGGCGTCGACCTCCTGTCGTCTAGCGGGCTTCTGCTCACCCCCAGCGGGGCACAGCTTTTGCCCACCAGCGGGGCACCGCTCCAGTCCGGACAAGTTCTAAGTTCTCGACCTATCTCTCGGCGTGTGTGGTGGTGTAGTGCATGTAAGTATGTGTGTAAGTGAGGAGTAGGATAGGACAAGGAATAGGAAGGAAAGATCGCGCGCGGTCCGTGACCCGTTTGTTAGGGTCCTGATCCAGCATTCGCCTGTTATTGATCGGAGAAACCACGGAAAACTACCGATCAGAGCAGCCGTCCGCTAGAATTCACGTCCAGACAGCGTTGATAACACGTGTTTTAATATGAAAAATAACATAAAGAATCAAAGTAAAGGAATTGAAGGTGGTAACTGTGTTGAGGGGGAGGAAGGATACCCACGAGTCAATGGTGGAACGGAGGACAAAGACGGAAATGGGAGCGCTCATATGACAACGCTCCGCCCGCCGCCCAGCGGCCGTCCCATTCACAGCCGCCTTGCAGGCGGGCGAGGCCTGAAGGGCCGGCCCTCGGCGCTCCCGCCCCGCGCGCACACCGTGTCTGCCGACGCGTCCTTCCTCCCATTCTCAGCGTCACATTCAAGAAAATTGTTTCCTGTTTCCGGCGAAGATGTAATGGAATTATGTATGGCACATTTACTATTACGAGGAACGATACAATATGATTCATTCTACCTTACTTCCGAACGCACGTGGTCGAAAATTTACGAGGGAAAAACTTTGTAGATGACAAAAAAAGGGAAAATCTGGCCACTGCTGAGTTTGTTTAATGGCCTCGAATGACATTTTATTATGGCGTTCGTAAACAAAGATAGTAAAAAATGCAGTATTTTTTCGAATCTAGAACTATTTAAAATATAAACAATAAAACTCTGGCACAGGATTGGATTCGAATTTTAAGGTGCCATGCGATTGTTATTATTATGTAAAACAATAATATATTCTTAGTTAAGAAACTTAAAATGAAACGGAACTTAAAATTATACACTCGGAAATGTAAACAATGTGTAAAAAACAACAATTATTTCTTTAATGTTCGAAGGATCATGATTTCGCGTACCTATAATAACAAGAATGTTTTTTTTCGTTGTTTCCCGTGCGTGGAGTCAAACACAATTTCACCTTTATTGCTCTCATAATCAGGCAGCCCACATTCCAAGTTAAACTAAACGGCGTTTAGTTTGGTTCGAGAAACACTTCTTGGGAGCCTAAGAGTAATATCATTCTAATAAACATCCTTTAAAAAAATCTATGAATAAATACTTATTTATGAACATATTATAACATAAATACACGTTTACATTGCACACAAATAACACACAAAGCAATAGCAATACACAAAGTGATAGATCTGGATTTAATTACCATTGTGATTAACCAACGCATTCTTGCAAGTACCCAGATAAACTGATGAAAATGCACAAAAAAGAGCTTTTACTAGAGATTGTGTATGGTGGAGATTAATACAATTTCTTTTAAGGGAGATTAAAGTTTCAAAAAACGAGCAAAGCAGTGCAAGAAGCGCCGACGTGACTAATCCATTACATTTTATTAATACCATTTTGCCTTTTCTAAAATTGTACATCGTTTCAACCATCCTCGATGTATCATGACGTTGTCCACAGCTTGTCTTGAGAGCGCTTTCCGATTGTTCGCTTAATCCGCCTCCAGCGAAAACCGCTTGTTGCAACCTAACGGCACGTGCGTTCCCCAGGGCATGGGCAGGCAGCAATTGTTCCATGGCTGTTACAGACGATAGTAAATGTGAATGAGGCAATGGTAAGTGAACTAAGGCTCACAATGAAGATGTAAAAGGAAGAATGACTTGAGAATGAAGTCTTCCCTAATCATAAATGAAATGGGTTAGGAAGATATCAGAAAAGAAAAGGAATGAGTGAAGAAAACAGGTAAGGAAAATATACAAGAATATTCGTAAGAGAATTAAAAAGAAAATTGGAGAGCAACACGAAAGAATATGATGATAAAAAAACACGTGGAAATAACATTTGTAGTTGGAGAGTAGTGGGAAGAAACTACGCCATGTACGAGGGGAAGAACTATGTGACGACATTGTACATAAGTGGGGAAAATTGTAATACAGTAAGTTAGACACTTCAGCTGATGCGCGAACGAATCAAGTTTGTCGCAATGCTTAAAAAAACATTCAATTGATAAACCCGTTAAAAAAGACATGAAATTAAAAAAAACGACCAGAGCGAAATTAAGGCAATAGAATGGATGATAACGAAGAGAAACAACATAAGTTTGGAAATAAATCGAAAATATACAAATGAAGGAGACAGATTAGCGGCTACCACTACAGAAAGGGTGAAGAATGGACGTAAAGTCGAGCAATACTTTTAAGGCATGCTGCTCTGCCCGCCCCGTCCTTCCCTACCACACCCCGCACCGTCACGCCCCGCCCTTCCCCGCCCTGCCCTTCTCTGCCCTGCCCACTTTTCCCCGCCCCGCCTTTCCCCGTCCCCGCCCGTCCCCGCCCGTCCCCGCCTCGCTCCGCCCCGCTCCGCCCCGCTCCGCCCCGCCCCGCCCCTCCCCGCTCCACCCCTTGCCGTTCATCGGAAACAGTCGTCGTCGCCGCCGCCGCCGCCTCCGTCGTCGCCGCCGCCGCCGCCTCCGTCGTCGCCGCCGCCGCCGCCTCCGTCGCCGCCGCCGCGCCTCACACAAAGCGCGGTTAAGATAATGACGTGCCCCACCCTGGGGCGCTCTCCTTCCCATTCATCCCCGGCCCGATTAAGAAGCCACCCTCTGCCATTCACGGGAGCGCGAGCGGCCGACGCGGCGGCGGCGGCGGCGCGCGCCTCGGGATGAATGAAACGGGTGCAGGGCGGGGGCGGAGATTTTTCCCGCGGGCATTCATTGTTCGACGCCCTCGCCTGCTGCGCCCCCGCGGTGTGCGTGCTGTCCCCGGCGGATATGCTTCTCTCGTTCTCGAGGGCGTCATTACAAGGCGCTGGCATGACGTTTTCAATAGTTTCAACGCATCCACATTTTTGACGTCTTCCCAAAGATAATATCTCCAGCTGTTCAGAGACAGTCATCAGTTTTTAGAAGTTATTTACCTCCTTCTTCATCTCACAGGGTTCTGTACTTAATTACACGGCTGGGGAGAAAATCCGAAATTGATTTCGGATGCCTTTGTCGGAAAAAGTACGTACAATAATTCAAATTTTAATTTAACTCCATGAGTGTTTTTTGTAAAGCTAGTGGCCTGCAGCAGCAAACAAGCTGCTAAACAAAACCACAATAAGCGGTTTTACAAAATGTAGCAGGCGTACTGCTCAAGAAGTACAAATACAATTGTCTCGTATAACACTCCAATAAATTAAATATCTTAATAAAAGGTCTTCACGAATACTGCAATAACATAGTATAGTCGGTATGCGAGGCCTGAGAAAAGACGGAATACATCAATCAAATATTGGCATCAATCAAATCCTTTCTAGAAAATCAAAACAGTTTTATTGGATTTACGTGTTTACTATTCCTTTTCTGAGTTCCTGGATATCCAACAAAACTGTAGATACTTCTCATTGGATCGGAAAATGCTCAGTTTTCATTCAGTTTCTGCAAGCATTGGAAGTTAGTAATATAGAGGGGAAGGGGAGAATATATGGGTTCTTGAGAAGCTTAGGATGTCTTTATGTGATTTGATTCATGGGCATTTGAAGATTTTTTGGGGACTTTTTAACGTGATTCAATTTTAGGTATTTGCTTATTGGCTTAGACAAATGACTTAGCGTTTGGAAATAATGGGCAGTTGTTGTTGAATTTAACTCTTGGGTGTAAACCAGGATCTTCGGATTATTTTATTTTGGAAGGTTTGCATTGTTAATAGTCCTAAGTATACAGTGCTTATACAAGCTGTGACTCACTAAGTAAGTGTGGGCTTAAAGATACTTTTTTATACGAGTTATTTGGTTTCAATTTTTAATGAGAATAATGAATGGGTTTATTTTTTTTAGCTTTCGTTGTTGGTTTTTTGAAATTACGGTATATCGTATCCGCGTTAAATGTCTACGTAATAGAATAACAATGTATTTGGTAGGCGTGAATTGCTTGTGGAAGCGACAGAGATGGCTCAGGGAACAGCTGCCACTGCAGCCTCTCTGACCAGGAGGGCCTGGGACAGGGTTGTCCAACTGGAGGTTTTCCTTCTTATTCCTTTTCCTATCGTCACCCCTTACTTACACACTCTTACACTTACACGCACTTTACTACCACCATGCCGGGTGACCAATCGGGAACCTGGAGCTTGTCCCGCCTGAGGCAGGGCTTCGCTGATGAGAGGAGATACCTGGTTGGGGAGAAACAAAGCCGCCGAGTAGGTCGGCGCTGAATATCACCATCCAGCGGGGAAGATTACTGCCACCTCCCGCGATAAAACATGCACCACACTTAAGAGACATTTCCTTAGCAGCTGACACTCCCGGAATCACTAATACATCAATCAATCCATTATAAAAAACTGAAGACGAAAATATATTATCATAGTAAGTAACATCACTAGAATGCTATGATATTTAGCGTGACTAATTCACGAATAAAGACATTGCATGAAACGAATGGAGAATTAAAATCACAGGAATTACGAAAAAGAGAAATATTACTCAAAATTGCTACTGAAATATGTGACACTTTCATTCAGCTCCGAATTGTCACTGCCCGCTGGGATAACATATAATCAAGTGACATCTGATTAACAGTTTAATGCAGAAAATGATTTCAAATATGTTTCGAAATTATAGTAATAAACGTTTCAAAAAATAATTATAACAAAGCTACTTACAAGAACATTTATTAAAACACAATTTTTTAAGTTGTAGGAAGTTCAGTTTTCTAAGTCTTGGTCTTCTGTGGAAGTATTTGAAATGGAAGATGTACAAGCTGAATTAGCAGCAGAATTCCTCGATTTCGAATGGACTGAATGCACGTATTTACTCATTTAACTATTTTTCTGAATAATTTTGGTTGTAACGTTCCACATAGTTTTGATAGCGTATTCTTTGTACTCTTCGCCATCCAATCTTCGCATATTAATTGTCTAAAAGAAAGGTAATTTCTTCACTTGTAATTTGTATTTTCTTTTTTCACAAAATTATTGAAATTGCTTCCACACACTTTCTCTGTTCCTTTCGCTGTTTTTTTTTTTTTTCGGCAAAGAATCTTTAAAAATAGATTCAATTTCAGAGTTTTAAACATTACCAAAACGACATATTTTAATGATGTATTAATGCCTACAAACTATTACGGACCTAAAACAATTGCTATCGTTATCTCAGAAAGGTAAACAAACTGATTACAGTGGAACTCAAAGGTAAACAAAAGTGTTATCATAAATGGCGATTGGTTTAATTTGAATATATCGTGACTTAGCATTGGTTAATTACGACACGGACAGGCATGAGTGAAACAGGCAGGTTAAAAAAAAATCACTACAAACTACTACACTGGAAGTCACGACAGTCATCGAGAGGAAAGGGCCAGGAGCAAGCGCGAGCTCTTGGCGCAGGCGTCTCCGGGCGCGTGGCGTCGGGTCGCCGCGTCTCCGCGCTCCGCGAGCGCTGGGCGGCGCTGCACGGGCCCCGCGCTTCCCGCCGCTTAATAGACGGGCGGGGCCGCCTAGCCGCTGCGCCGGTGACTAATATCCTGCCCCCGATCACTAATTAGATAACTGAGCGGCGCTGCCCGCCAACGAATTGTCTCGGCAGCGGCGAAGATGCCTCACGCCCCCCGACGACCTTCCAATGTGCTTTCTGCCGTGTCCTACCCGACGATTGTTTGTCAAAACTTCTTCATTTCTCTACTTGATTTCTCTTTAATTTTGGGGAAGAAATAATTTATTAACTGTATTGAATCAATAATATGTTGCCCATTCAGTAAGTCGGTTTTCTCCCTACTGAACGTGGTTAATACCTCATTACCATACCGTGGTTAATATTTTTGCACATTTCGTACGTTCCTTAAACTCTAAACATTTTTTTTACACAGAGATTGATATGCTGATGATTTTCATGATAATAACGACATATGGCTAATGAAACTAATTGGGAACTTATTTTAAATAAAATGTAACTGAAATAATTTACCTCGACGAAACTTGTCCCAAATCTACTTTTGCAACCATTCTTATTGTTGAATTGTCTTGTATTGTTTGGATAATCCACAATAATCTACTTGTCAGAACAGTCAATTACTAGAATTCCCCTTCAGTTAATGAATTCTATCCAGCTATATAGCTAAATGACGAAAATCCATCACCGTCCAACCCTAGGCTCTCCTGGTCCTGCAGAATCAACGTTTTTGCCACTCAGCTATTTCTGCTCATTGAAATCCCCGTGAAGTTGTTCAGAATATACCTTGTGGCTCTATTTTACACAAACTATTATCTTTCGGTATATCAGATTCGTCTACTATTCCTAATTTTCCTTCAAGCTTAAAACACAGTAAACCTCCGAGTCTGTTGAGGTTAAAAGTAAAATAATCAATAAACGCAGTACCTCATCACGTCAACTCTAATCGTCCTCTGCGTGGGAGACATATTCAACATGCACGTCAGTGCGCCGCTTGCGTCGCGACGCCACAGGCGCCCGGGGGGACGACGGCGACGGGGCCGCCCTGCGTCTGCACGTCCGCCGCGGTTGACCGGAAACTCGCCGCCGTTTGTCATGCGCGGACGCGCAGCCACCCCAAGACAAATGAAGGCCGTCGGGCGTCCTCGCGTCGCCCGCCGCAGCGGCGCGCCGTGTCCGCCCGCCCGTCTGCTTGCGCATGCCCGCGACGCGCGCGCCCGCCCGCGCCTCCGAATAGCCGACGCGCGCGTGCGAGCAGCTACGCCCCGCCCCGGCTGCCGTCCCCTCATACATGACGATATTGCACGCTCGCGGCATTGCGGGGGCTTTTCGGTCGCGTCGCTTTGGCTGCTTCGGGTTCATCAATAGAATCGTTTATTTCAGAAAACCGTCAATTCTTCATTTAGAGAAAACTGAGAAAAAGTGTTTCCAGTTTTTTGATTTCAAAATATTTTTTAATGTGAAAGCAGTTGATTAATATATGTTTTTCATGTAAATATGAACTATGTATCTATCCTCTTGGGACAATATTCCGCCGCTAACGCGTTTTTTTTTTTTTTTGCTTTTTTTGTTTTGTTTTGTTTTGTTTTAGATTTTGACGTTTGACGGGTTTATTTTATAAACTATTAATTAAAGGGTTCTGGTAGTAACCAGACAAGCCGCATCAGTTATAGGAATTCTCCCGCCTGTTGTTAATATTAATAATTCTGCCACTGGGCAACATCAGCCCAATTGTAGAATAAAGCTCATATCTATCTCGGTTTTGTTGAAGGTTGTCTCACCTTGTCACTGCCTCAAACCTTCATAAATATGAAGATTTATGTAGTAACATGTTAAGCCACACCAGAATCGATATATTAACATTTACGAATAGCGGGAGACTCCCAGTAGTTGATGTGGCGTAACACTGGCATTTTAATGTTGAACTTGATGGCCCAACGTCTCCCAACTGAACGAAGATTTTTCAACTCAATGAAAGGCTTTTGATACTTATTATAAATGTTCCCATTTCAGCCTATCGATAGTGATAATTGTGGTTAATATTTTTATGAAGCAAGAAGGTCAAAAGTTCGATCCCGATCAATTAACGATTCTCTCTATGATCGAGCTGGTGGATTCTGAACGAGGCTGGAATGTGCACGACGTCCCTCTCAAGATAGGCAAGGCACTTGCCCGCTGCCCACAGGCTATCAAAATATCAACGTTATTCTTCAAAATACGTATGTAAACTTCCAAGACAATTCTGAGTGTATCCATAAAAAGTAACGTGGTGTCGAACGATAGTTTTGGGCTTGGCATAATATTATGAGTGGATTATTTCACTAGTGTATGGGAAAAAAAATTTGAATGTTTTACAGTAGCTTAAAATAACACGTCACTCATCGTGTTTAGAAAGCACTAGAAGCCAAGATACTTGTTTCTTAATTATGTTGTCCGAGTAAACATTTATTTTAAACGGACGTGGCTAATCGAGTATTATACTTGTAGGCTCCCGACTGTCTGAAAGGCAAATATTAAAATATCGTCTCCTATTTGGCGACACCCGCCGACCGAATGCTGTGTGCATATGTTAAAACCGGCGAGGGATGAGGGCATCGTGGGTAGCATGAACAACGCTGCGCACGGAAGTCCAATTTCCTGGAAAGTGCTTAGTGCTTCTTAGATACGCCGTGAAGTGACATAGAAGACTTGGAATTTTCAGTTAACAGCCCCTTGATTTCAGATACATCTTTTCATCTTTCAGAGCCCAACAATATAACTTGAACGATGAATGAAATTTAAAACGCACATCAAAAACTATTCTTTCTATAAGAATCCATAGAATCATAAAACTAAATCTGGAATTGTCAGCAACTTAAGTGTGTGCAACATTTTATAAAGATTAATATTCTTAATGAACTTACAATGATAGATTTTATTTGGAAGTCAACTTTCCTTGAAATAATTTTCCGGAGACCCTATTATACAGAAGTTATATAATTTTTACTTTCACAAAACAAAAATCTTCTTAATAATGTTCAGGAATGGTTTAACAATAAAAACTTCTACTAATACCGACAGAAAAACGTTTCATGTACTTATGTAATGCAGGCTTTCAATGCCTTTTCTTTTAATCAAGTATGACCGAAAAAGAAACACTGGCGCCAAGAACTTGGGATCGCATCCCATTACAATACATTTTCGCGCCGTCAGCTACATGCACAACACTCGGGAAACCCGACGAATTCGGAAGGCTTCATCACTAGAATACGAAGTGCACGAGTCGATCATGATGGACGATTTACTGCACAGGCCAATATTAATGTGCGACTCCTGCGCCCACAAGCGGGGTATGATGTAATACGACGGGAAAACCAACGTCTACAAGAGCTCCACACCCAAATGTCCACACGTCTACACGGGCAATGACAAGTAACTTATGAGGGAGAAAACAGTTCATGTCCGAATGAGAAACCACAGATCTTTCATTATTTTTTATTTCATGAATATGTTTGGCAAGATTCTTTAAATGAGATAAATTTCAGAAAAAAATAATAGGTTGAATTAAGATTGGATTTCTGAATTTGCCTAAAATGTGTTGCTAACAATATAATATTTGCATGAACATAATATTTGCATGAACACATGAGCATAAAAGAGAAGGACTTGGATAAAGAGTCTGGGGTGACTAGAGATTAAACAAATGGTAATTAGATGTAACTTCAAATTCTGCAAAGGAATTTAATGATTGGAAACTAATGCAACAAGCAATTAATTTCTTATTTCTTGTTTATAAGTTTCTTAATAGATGAGAAGATCTATGAACAACACATGTAATGAGATTTTGGAAGGAATTCCGATGACTATAGTAAAGTACGACTTATATTTTTGGTAAATTGATACAATATCCTTGTGTATTCTATTATTGCAATACAATTAGCTGTACGTGGAATATTTTTTTATGGGATCCTTCCATGACAGGCATCTAATATGGCATTGAGACTTCTGCATGCCTTTCACGCATCGTAGCATCAATATAGTTATTTTATTTTTTCTTTCTTTATTCATCTTTGTACCCATCGCTTAACATTCTCGGGCTCGCCGAAATATAAATGAAGTCTTTAACTTCTTTGTCAAAGAGCAAGCACTGACACTGTTGCACACTGTTGCCCAAGCAATAATAGATAGACCTAAATTCTGTGGTGGCAGCAGAGATCTTGTGGTACTTCATGATAAAATTTCAAGGATAAAGAGGTATCAAACACAATAGTAGTAGACACAAGAGTACTATTATGGTTGATACCCCTTTATCCTTGAAGTTTTATTATAGATAGACCTATTGGCATAGATAAATATTTTTGTCATGTCATTTCAGAGATGATTTTGGAGAAAAAGTTAATCAATTTCAGTTCTTTGAAACTTCCAGGTAAGTAAAGGCGAATGTGAAAATAACACGACAAAAATGCCAGCAAGCTATTTCTTTTTTTAATGATGAAGAGAAGACATTTTTATCGTATCTCTATCTGGAAAGAGATATGACACCGGTTCAGCCCAACACGGGCGTGCCGGATGGCATGCTGCGAAAGTATAAAAAAATGTACACCATGCGTTTTGATATTAACACTCGAACTGTCTGCTTCCATTACCCGCCATGGAAAGTAATTTAAATATTCTGCGGAACTATTCTTATCATGAAATTTATCAACTGCTGCAATGTAGTAATCTGTAGGTGAGGATCTACAATGAAGGGTTATCAGATTTTACTAGAGTTCTGGTGACCGGTTTTCTGATCTTGGCAGTCTAAAACATTTCTTTTAAGATTGATGTTGGAAGTAATAATATTTATCTATACGATTAGAAAGAATCTTATCAGTTGCACACCACATCAGTTATCACATCAGTAGCACTGCATGTGTAACGTTGAACATGCAAAGTTGAGTGCTTCAAATTTGAAATAAATGGTACGCGTATGTGCTAAAAAATTTCATATATATATGAACGAATTTGGTATTCGAAAATATGTTTTGTTAAAAACAAATACACTATATTGTAGCTCCTCTTATTTAAAATATTTATATTGCCGGGATACGCAGAGCCTTAAAATTACTGTAAATGTCATATATAATGTCTTTCTGAGTTATTCATTAATGAGAAGCAGCTGTATAATGTTAAGCGAATGAAAAAACATCACTGTCGATAATTCCATTATTTATTAGTATAAAAATAAAAATAATCAATTAGGTATATTAGCAGATGTGATTACGTTTGTAATGTAATGTAGGCTTTCAATGCCTTTTCTCTTAATCTTCTTAAGTAGACTATAGTACACAGTTATGCTATAGGAGGAATCAGTTCCGACTTCTCCCACTTAGGATTATCGCCAGAACCAGTGGCCGCAATGAACAAAGTGTGTCGAATCATTTTGGCAAGGTTTTGAGAACGGGAAAGCCGACGAGCAGCGCTTTCAAATCAAGCGCGTCTGACATGTGAGCTAATCAATCTTATGACCCGTGACCTGTGTAGTAATGAGAAGCCTTCGTCACAAGACCACAAAAAGCTCCCCATCCTTCTCTCACAAATTATGTGTCTTCACTTAATCACTATTTTTAGAAAGAATTGGCGTAATAAATTTTCAAACATACATTTTCATAAAAATGTCACCAGAGACGTGTAGTACAAAATTTGTTATTGAAATTCACATGATATACCCATGTACGTAAATATAAGCATTTACGATAAATAACCAGAGAGATGAAAATAACAGTTTACAAGGATTCAAGTCAACTTTTGTCCAAGATTATATACACAATAATCTAACGGATCACTTGATATTGAAAGGGTTAATTAAATTACGTAAATAATCATTGAATATTTATTAAATGTACATTTAAGAGTATCGCACTTGAGTTATAATCAAGATTCAAATAAGTATGATTGTTTCATTTGACGTAAAACTTCATTATCATATTGAATAAATAATTAACTAGTAAGTTTTCTTCAAAAATGTGGTATTTTTCAGTTCCTTAGCCTGCAAACAAAAGCGATCAATATATCATTACAGGATGATTCTTATGCAAGCACGTGAACACACATGGAACAGGATAAACAATCTCTCGACATAACTACCTGGTTGCATGTTTGCAACTCTTTATTTCGTATTTCATCATAAACTCCACATTCTCCCATTTGGACTCACATGTCGAAAAATACTCGTACAATTAGCTTCGCAATGTCACTACATCGAAAACGATTCACGGAACTTAGTTCCGGCACGGCCGCTGCGTGTAATCTCCAATTTTTCCATCACAAAGGAATCGCCCTGAAATCACAGGCGTTCTCGAGATCGGAGTCGCGGTCTGCGGTGAACGCTCGCGTCACGGCTCTCTGTCGCCACGCCGCGTGCGCGCGCACCTGCCGGCGGCCGTGCGCACGCGCCAGACGCACCTGCGCGTGCGGCGGCGTGCGACAGCGCGGCTCACCCCCGCCAAGGCGAGAGACGGGAAACGCCCGACTGCATCCCGAGGTCGGTTTCCCTTCACCCTCACTTCCCAGCTAATTCCCTTTCAGTTTTCGTTCCCTCAGAAGGCATAGTCCGACTCAATCCCCTTTCGTTCATCCGCTGTTTCGGATGGAGTAAAATTTTTGTAAAGTTTTCATTCATAAGTAGCGCATACAGAACAGACAGAAGAACATAAACGTGATAAGACATAGAAACCATCATAAGTGGATAAATTATAATCGATCAATATGATTCTAAGCAGACAACGGGAAACGTAAAAATCAATCCTCATACTAAGAAGGAGAACAGAATGGAAAGGAGTCAAACTAAGACTTTTTCAGGAGATAAATAAACGGCTTCGGAAAATTCGACCGCGGGATGCAGCCGGTATGCGTCGCGAGAGGCACAGCGTCTTGATTCATTCAAAGAGGGATGTGATGTAGGGAATCGTACAACTGCATTGCGGGGTGAGCTTTCCCTCACCCTTGCTTCCCAGAAATACCCTTCCCCTCTTCCAATCTACGTTATTTGGGAAGGCAAAGCCCGACTCCATCCCGTTTCGTTCATTCGATGTTTCGGAAGAAGTAAACATTTCAGTTCAGTTTGCTCATATACAATTAGCAACAGTCTTGTTTGTACAGTCCATAATTTGCTCGAAAATCGTTAGTTTTAAATGGAAAATTAAAAATAATCAAAAGTATATTACAAGATAATTGAATAATTCCAGTTAAATAAAATGTAACTTTGTACACCTAGAAAAAATGGCCTTGAATTTGAAATTCACTAGCACATTTAGTCGCTCGGGAACTAGCCGCTATGAAGTTTTCCAAGCAACAAAATGTGCTGGTGAACTTCGAATTCAAGGCCGTTTCGTCTAGGTGTACAAAGTTACATTTTATTTAAACTGGAATTATTCAAATATATTTTTCATTAGTATTAATTTTCCGCTTATAATAATCGATTTTCGAGCAGATTATGGACTGTACAAACAAGACTGTTGCTAATTGTATATGAGCAAACTGAACTGAAATGTTTACTTCTTCCAAAACATCAAATCAGTAGCTCATATAGGGACTATATAAAACATCGAACACAGGTGAACATGACAGAATCTTTGGAATTGTGTACGGTAATTAAGTCTGTTAGATAAGAAGATGCTTCTGATAGGTGTTTTTATGTTTTGTTCGTGCAAACTTTTAATAGATGTTTTCAAAGTTTGCAGATCATACCATTATTTATTTGAAACACACAGAAGTTAATAAATTATAATCGATCAATATGGTTCTAAGCAGGCCAAGAGAAAGTAGAAATCAATCCTCGTACTAAGAAGGAAAACAATGGGAGGAAAACAATGAGTAGACAATGTCTTTCTGGAGAGGTAGGTAAACGGCTTAAGAAAAGTTGACCGCAGGATGCAATCGGTATACGCCCAGAAAGACATTCAAAGAGGGATGTGATGTGGGGAATTCCCCAACTGCATTTCAGGGTGAGTTTTCCCTCACCCTCGTTTCCCAGCTAATCCCCTTTCATTCTTCGTTACCCGAAAAGACATAGCCCGGCACCATCACGTTTCGTTCACTCGGTGTTTGGGAAGGAGTTAACATTTTAGTTCAGATTTCATTCATAAGTAGCCCACACCGATGTTCTCGCACCATTCTGAAAAAAACTCGAACATGGAATTGTGTCTGTTAAGTCAACATTATCCATTAAAATTAAAGTGTTTATCACATGTGTTTTGTACCATATTTATGTAAACTAATACACAAATTATCCATTGTAAATATTGCTTTTTGTGTAGCTCCGGAAAGATCCAGCATGACGAGACGAAACGTCAGTAAAATACATTAATACTGAAAATGCATGGCTGAGATCTTGATCCGCCTGCTCATTCAATAATTGTTTTTACAACCGTCAGACATTGCCGTGATGAACACACAACTTTTACAACGAAGTAATTATGTCTTCCGTTTCTGTACAGCAGCTGGGCGGGTGCGTTTCCGCCGGAGCCGTCACGTCGCCGCGGTGCGAGGCGCTGTCAGTCAGCGTCCGTCCGCTGCTCCTTTCCTCTCCGGAGCGCCGCGACGCGCCGCGACGCGTCGCGACGCGTGCCATCCGTCTCCTTGGCGGCGGCGGCGGCCGCGCCCTCCAGTTCGCCAGGCGGGCGGCCGCGCGGGGCCGGGCCGCGTTGCGCCGTTTCCGTTCCGCTGCTCCCGCACGTCAACTTACGTACATGCTTGTACCGTTCGGACTGCTGGCGTGCGCCGACGTCGCTCGTGTATCGAGACGTGGGATGCCAAGTTACGCGTGGCTTCCGTTTCGCTTTGAACGTTTTTCGTAATTCGCCGAATTCGTTGTCATCTACGTACTCACTCATTTTACCGTTAACTGAACTCCCCATACATCAGCTATCATATCATGTTTAGAATTTATAATTAGTGCATTAATAATGCATGTGGTTCGGTGCAAGGAGGGCTAACATTCAAAGTTTTACAGAAATTTAGGTTTCTCACACCATCGAAATGACAAAACAAGCCAATGTAAATCAATGTGAAATTAGAAGACAGGACCGACTTTCGACATTGGCCATTCTTGCTTTTTAAAAGAAGGGGCTTTAAAGCACCCAGTGACCATACAAACTAAAAATCAGTAAAATCTGACTTTGACTCTTTACGCATCATCCCACAAATATAATGTAACTGATTTCCACCTACAGGTAACATTTTGAGAGAGGTTCATTGCTTACTAACGCATTGAAATCACAATTCGTTCCTTTATTTAGAAACTATATTCCAAATAGTGCTCAAGGTTTCTGTATTTCTATGTAACTCCTATTACAGTAATAGAGAGTTAGACATCAGTATTTGGCTTTAACCCACAACTTGACAAACATGTTCAATTAATAATTTATCCCAGTTATAGGTTTTCGAAATAAATGGGCTATCTTTACCCCACTACACGAAGGTAAAGAAGGAATATTATGTGTAACTGTGGTTCTTGAAGGTTTGTTAAAAATACTCGAACGTTAATGATCAAATAAAGCCACTCCTTTCTGTTCCGAGTATCCTAGGTTAGGTATTATCTAATAATTTCGAAAATGATTTTAGTTCAGAAAAATACAAATGAATTACAAATTACCTACATTCTAGTATTAGTCTCTGCATATCGCCCACTTGTCATAGATGATGTGCGAGTAGTATACTAAATGCGTATTTCATATTCAATTTCGCAATCGCAGCAATGTACACAGTAGAAGCCCACAACTTTAAAACGATTTGGACATGGAAACGTTCCCATTTTTTCGACAGTAGTGAAAGTATTAAAGAATAGGTATGTCGTATAATGAAAATTTTAAAAGTACTTGAACGGATTCGCTAATACAGAACTTCCACTCATTCTAGTTTATAATTACACTCACACAACAGCCATAATCGGTAAAAAATTGAAAAAGAAATTAGAACTCGAAAAAATTGTTATCGTAATTTTATAAACCGCGGTTAAGTAGCCTGATATTTCACAAAAAATATTTCAATTAATTTTTTACCATAAATAGGTAATTATAGTCATTACTTATATAAGGTAGGACTGTATGAAATGAATTACAGTAAAAGATGCTAAAATTACAAATGTTCTATTGAAATTCATATTTATTATTTCATGAAGAACAACGAGTGATTTTATTAAACACTAACTAAACACAACAACTTTTTAGCGGTTAAAGGTGGAAATTGTATTATTTGATCACTAAATACTATAACTTAAAATTATCATTGAAAATATAAAACCCTAAACTTTTTCTAGCTTAAAAGTTATAATTTTTTATTTCTGTTAAAATAAATAACTCGGAGTTCCTTGAGATAACTTTCACATTTTTAATTTTTTCGGGGGGAGGGGTGTAGGATTCAGGCCCAATATCGTCTAGCTCCGGCACTGCTCTGGAGGCGAAAGCGATGCCAGCGCCCGCGATGGGGCGGGCGGGTAGCGCGCGCCGGCCAGCGCCCCGTGAACACTTGTGTTCTCACGGGCGGGCCAAGATCTTATCCCGGGGCGGGCGCGGTGCGCCGGCGGCGGCACAAAGGGATGGCTCGCCCGCCGCCGGCTCATGACTGCGCACATCCGACCGCCCGCGGCCACCGCCCGCCTCTGCCCGCCGCCTCTCTGCCCGCCTCAACGCCCGCCGCTCTCTGCCCGCCTCAACGCCCGCTGCTCGCTGCCCGCCGCCACTCGCTACCCGCGATCTGCCACCGCTCGTCCGATGCCTCCTCGCTTCAGAGACACCTTGCGTCAATATGCACATTTGCTTCCATTGAGCCGCTGTTAACTTCATGGCATTGTTAACGATCTTCTACTGCCAGTCATTTTCAGACGCACAGAATACAGCTTCAAAATTTGTCGTTGAACCACATCCCTGTACGGAAATTTTCGCATTCGTTCGTCATCCATTTGCAGTCATCATGCCTCGCCACAGCTCAATCAGCATCCAGTACACAATCTGGTTTGGTCATCGTATATATCCTCGTATCCACTACGTCGACCTCGCAAGCAGCCCGCAAACTGCCACCACGATCGTTCGACACTTCTTGCAGACTGTAACTTCTGTCAATAAACTCATCTGCCTTCTTTCATCATCACTGAACCACATGATGTCGTTCAAGTTCATCTGCTTCCATTCTCTTTTCATACGCATAGAATACCCTTCAACTTCAATATCCCTTCATTACAAAGATCGCAGACACCATCAACCATTTCCAGTAATCTGCTCTAGGCACAGGTCAATTTTCGGCTTATGTGGCTCAGGACATCAATTGATGTCACTGCAGTGTTTTTGATCGGTAGGTCCTAGGGTTCGAGTCCCGATGATGGCAGGATTTTCGACACTAGCTAGTACCTTGCTAAAATACATTCCGCCGCTGCCTAGAGGAGAATTCTAGCGGCCGGTCTCTCTCATTGGTAGTTTTCCATGGTTTCTCAGATTAATACCAGACGAATCTCGGAGCAGTACCCTAATTAAGAGGCCACAACCGCGCACAATCTTTCCTTCCTCTTCCTTGTCCTACCCTCACCCGATACATACACACACCCACACACCTACACTTACGTTCGGTGCCCCCCTTGGTGGGAGATTTTTGGTTGAGGAAACCCCGCTAGATGATGTGTAGGGCGGCGTCAGACCTCGCCATCCAGCAGGGGGAGATCACAGTCACCTCCCGCGATGAAAATATACACTATATTTACGGGAATAATGAACTTAGTTGTTGACGTGCCCGGAAACGGTAATAAGAATTCTACGCAGCGACGCTAACACACGCGTTAAGTGTGAAGAAATGTCAGTCTCTCGGTTCAAGTCCGCGTCAGAAGAGTCGAACGCCAGACGAAACTGACCCGGAAAGTCCGCCTCCTGGTCTATGCTCACTCTGTCAACGACCAGTGGGTGTAGAAGAGGGTTGTTACTTTCAACTGCTCTCACCTTTTCTCATTCGACAAAAAGGGTACAGCGGCGTGGTGCCGTATCCACCTACCGCATAAGAGTGCGCGCAGGGTGACCCTAGCGCAGAGGCGCAAAGGATCAGCAGTTAGAGTAGCAAAAGTGTCTCGTCCTAGTTTAGGAATCATCTGACAGGCTTTCAACCTGTGACGCTGTATGAATAATAAATCAATCACAGCTCAATTCACCTTTTTGACTCATGCACGTGAGCCACGCTTAAATTCTCGCCTACCACCCACCTATGCCATTAAGGGTGAGCAAGCCCCGGTGTATCGACCCCGGCGCGTCGCCGCAGGCCTCCCCGACCGCCACGCCTCACAGTCCTCGCTCGTTCTCGGCGCTCGCTGCTCCGCCGGCCGGACGGCTTGTTAGTGTCCGGGGCGGCGGATCTGGCGGCGGCCGGCCGGACGGGCCGCGTTGCCCGGACAGCGTTCGTCCGTCGCCCCCTGCCACTCCGTGCGCGGCCACCGCCTCCGCCGCCTTGTTAGCAGCGTCGGATGTTCTGATGTCTCGCGGCGTCACGGAGGAGGCGCGCAGCGGACACGTGGCGACGGACGCGCGAGGCGCCGCGGGGCGGAGTGGCGCGGGGCGGACGGCGCGGGGCGGAGTGGGTCAGCGTGGGGCAGGGCGGGGCGGGGCGGCGCGGGGCGGGGCGGCGCGGGGCGGGGTGGGGTGGGGTGGGGCGGGGCGGCGTGGGGCGGCGTGGGGCGAGGTGGCGCGGGGCGGGGCGGCGAGGGGAGGGGCGGGCGGGGGCGGCGAGGGGCGGGGCGGCGTGGGGCGAGGTGGCGCGGGCGGGCGGGGCGGCGAGAGGCGGGGAGGGGGGCGGAGAGGGGCGGGCGGGGCGAGGCGGGGTTGGGGCGGGGCGGGGGCGGGGTGGGGCGGGGGCGGGGCGGGCGGGCGAGGCGAGGCGGGGAGGGCGGGGTAGGGAACGGCGGGGCGGGGCGGGGTAGGACGGCGGGGCGGGGCGGGGCAGGACGGCGCGGCGCGGCACTCGCGGCGCGATTACTCAAACGAACCGCGCTCCCCCGCCCGAGCGCTGACGGATTGCGGGGGAGACACGCGGCGACGGCGGACGCCGCGATGGTAGACGACGGTGGCGAGCAGCGAGCGCGGGGGCGGTGATAGGCGAAGACGAAGAGAATGTATGTGGGATTACGATCCAAGAGGCAGTGATGCAATTGGTTGTGGATTGGATGCAGTGGATGCACGGTTAGTGAAGTGGAAAGGTCAACGTCCCGAGGTCTAGTTAATACTTGCAATTCGGTGAAACAATATTGCGGAAAACTATTCGGCAACTTCAGGATGCTTTGAGGCGTCTCCTAAATGTTTTGACGACGCTGATCTGCAAAATATTGGGGAAAGAAATGAGTACATGATCGTTTCAAAAGAAATTTTAATTTGTAATACAAAGTATGAAATCGCGTAAGCCATATTCTGAAAGTCATTTTACAAGTGATGATCTTAAATTTTGTTCATGTGTATTAAAAACAAACATATTTCAGTTATCAATAAAGAAAAATATTCCTCGATTCATGAAATTATATCAGATAAATTCTAGTTTCAAAAATAATATAATTATAGTATTAAAATCATTGTGAGGAACGAGCATAAGAATTTGTGGAACTTTCATATGAAAGATTGTATTCAGATGAAAACAATAGTCATCGGCGTTCCTTGATCGCGAGGGTCGACACGGGGCGACGGAGGGACGCCTCGGTGGCAGACGGCGGCGAGCGCGGCGGCGACGGAGGCGAAGGAAATGAATGTGGGATTGCGATGCAAGTGGCAGTGATGCAACTTGTGGATGCACTGTTGGTGAAGTAGGAAGGTCAACGTCCCGAGGGCGTTAGGTAACATTTCCTAAAGTTTTTGACGACGCTGAACTTAATCTGCAAAAGTGGCGAAACAAATGAATGCATGATAGTTTCAATAAAAATCATTGGTAATATAAAGTACGAGAAACAAAATTACTTAACGTCTTAAGAGATTAATTCTACAAATGAAAATATAAAATTGTTTCCATGTAGATTAAAGACAAACATATTTCAGTTATCAGTAAAGGGACCAAGTGTTATGTAGTTTCAAGTATAAGATAAAAATTATGGTATTAAAATTATGGCGAAGAACATGGCTTAGCTATTGATGTCACTTTCATATAGCCTGTCATGACATGACATTATCATCATCAGCATGAAATAGTTCATAATAAACACACAAACACTTTTAAACATATTATTGCAAATGCAGTACGTCGAATGAATAAAGCTAGCAAAAAATGCTGTGAAATATTGACTTGAAGTGGAAAGCGTACTTAGAGCAGAGTAACCAGAAATTGTGCACTGAGCTGGAAGTGCGATGCAATTCATAAACCTAAATCGGAATATGAAAGATAAATTCTCGTTGATCAATATTTCAAAAACAAAACATTTCCTAAAGAAACGCAAATTCACAATGTAGGAACGATTCCTGGAACGATTTAGGGAAGAAGTTCAAAAATCAGCCATTCTCTACATTCCTACAAACCACATCAGACATTACGTACAGACACGCAACTTCCCACATCCAACCCACGGTAACAGCAGTTATTGTCGTGTTCCTCGCGTGCAACGTCAAAACTCGCGAGCGAACCACGCGCCACCGCTTACTGCATGCTAATCGCGCATCCGAACAAACGCGATCTCCTAATAGCCGCGCGGCCGCGACGCTCCTCCACTCGAGCGCTGGGAAGGCTCCTCCGCGCCGCCGCGCCGCCGCGCCGGTCGCGTTAACTCGGGCGCTTTGCGGCGGCGATAAGGCGCGCCGAGCAATACGGCGCGACTCCAGGCGCGCGTCGGAGGTGCAATCGCCGCCCGCGCGCTCCCACGCCGCGCCGCGCCACCACACGCGCGCGACGAGACGAGCCGCGACGCGACGCGGTGATCGAGGGCCGGGGTGTTGGCGGAAGCCGCGATCGGGGAGGTAAGTCAGTAGACGTCAAGTTAGACAGTCAAGTTAGACAAATCGAATGAAAAAAAATATCGGAGTTTTGAATTGGGCCTTAGTACTGACCGTTGATGAATGTTGACCAAAAATAAATTATCTCCGCGCATTGAACATAACATCATTTTTATATATTTATTTTATTATTTTTACTTTCCCGTATACGTACGTACGCGGTATAGGAAAGTTATGTTATGATGCGAAAATCGATTTCAAGATTTCAACTGGAAATATACGTTTTGGGGTTCCCTGATACCGTAAAAGTGGTTCTTTTCAAAACGTCCATCAGTCCTTCCATCCGTCCGTCCGTCTGTCTGTCTGTCAGTCCGGTAAGAGCGAAAGCTCAGGGACTAAACGCATGTCAAAACATGACATTGCACATGTCCATCCGTCCGTCCGTCTGTCAATCTGCGAACAACACTAGCGCCTAAACCATACGTACGATTTCCTCCAAAATGGATATTACCCTGTCGATCTGCTTTCACTCGAGGCGCCGCGAATTTGAAAACTTTCTTCAAAATTTGGATGTACTTTACATGAAGCACCCCTGACATTTTCCAAATTTTCTCAAATACGGTTCCAAATACGGTTTCTTTAAATTTCTTGCCAGAATAAAGTAAAATAAGCTTATAAAGGTGGCATAGGTCCGATATTAACGGTTAACTCTGAATTTTCGAAAATTGTAAAATTTTGAACTTTGTTCCGCGTCTTCCTACAAATTGAAGATATAGATTTTTCCTTCAAATAAAATTTGTTTCTCCAAAGTGAGTTCTTTCATTAAAGGTAAATACATATTTTTGAGAAATTTTAGTAGTTTTCTCGCAATACTGTGCGAAATATTTGCAATTTTAAATGCTAATGAACATGCAAACAACCGGGAGTGGTGGCTCAGGGCATCAACTGATTGCACTGCAATGCCTCTGACCGGAAGATCCTAGGTTCGAGTCTCGACGGTGGCAGGATTTTCGACACTAACTAGATAGCTAGATCTTGTTCAGTCGCTGTCTCGAGGAGAAGTCTAGAAGTCGGCTTCTCTGATCGGTAGCTTTCCGTGGTTCCTCCGATCAATACCAGAAGAATGCCGGAGCAGTACCGTAACAAACGGGCCACGGACCACTCGCGATACTTCTTTCCTCTTCCTTGACCTATCCTCATTCCCTTACTTACCCACACTTGCATTAAACGCACTACGCTGGCACATATGCCGGGAGACCTGGTCGGGAGCTTAGAGCTTGTTCTGGCTGGGGCGGTCCCCGTTTGTTGGGAGATACCTGGTTGGCAAAAATCCGGCTAGCCAACAGTAGGTCGGCGCCGGATCTCACCATCTGACGAGGGGAAGATCCAGCGACCTCTCGAGGAAAGTGCATACACTACACTTACGGGAATAATACCCTTCGTAATTGACCCCTCCGTAATCACTAATCAGTCAATCAACCAATCAATAAAAACATGCATTAGGAAGGAAGTTACACATGTGTCATTTTCTCCTCATTAGGCAACTTTTCAGTCACGTATGTTCGGGAAGTATAAGAAATCTCTTTGAGTGCGTCATCACTCATCACTATAGTTCGGATTGTGATATATGTCATTTCTCATTGTTGCTTTCTAGATGAAGGAAACTTGTAAATGAATGTTTATCACGACATATAGGTGATAGAAAAGTATAGTGATTGAATCATTTTTGCCAATTTTTGAATTTGTAGGTCTTTTTCTACCTTTGCGTAATTTTTATTGTAATTTTGACAGCATTTTGTTTCCTTTTCGTGTTTTTGTTAGTGAATGTATCACGAATTTACAATGGCACAATGAAACAAAGTTTTTATTGTGTAATCATTTCAAGACGAAATTCACTACTGCTGTGGACTCTGTATTCGGACTTCTCATAATTCTCTTCGGTAAGTTCCTCGGAACTTTCAAAACGGACGGTTGGAAGATCAGAGCTAGGGATTACATTTCCTCCTAAAACGAAAATTTATTTTAGGTATAATTTTATAAAAATATATTTTATGTAAAATTGCAAAATCCATTAAATAAATGAATACTTTCAAACACATTTTTGAGTATTTAAAAAATATAGGTCAAATTCCCTGTATTTTTAAATAATTTTATAAGTCATTTTCAAAGAACGTTTAGGTTCAGAGTCCAAGCCCTGATCTTCACTCATCAGTACGGCTGGCCAGTGTACTGATGAGTACATAAAGAGTTATCTAATATAAAGGGTAAATATCAGCGTTGTTATAAAACTTTCTTACTTTATAAAATTTCATGTAACTTTGTTATATTAAATTTCTCTCCATATGATCATTACCAAAAGATCATCTTCAATCCCTGGACAAGTGTGACATGCACTAAAGATTTGTAATATTATGAAACTACCTGTACATACAAGCTAAGAAGATACTTTCTAGTACGATTTATTTGACTCCACTATCACAAAACCCCAAGAATATGCTCCAGCTGGATAGGTAAACATCCCCCTCCGGGATGCGTCACACAGATTGCAGAGGGTGGAAGTAGGAATTCTGTTGAGGTATAAAGAAATCGGTAGCACATCCAATAGTAAACCACGTTACTCTGCTCCACACGGTAACAGCGTGCTTAACTCAAAGTGTATAGAAAAATCATTCGTACGTCATCACTTTGTCATCGTTATGACTATGGCAAGTACAATCATTCATTATTTTAATGAATGATTGTACTGTCATATCTCATTATCATGTGGTGTCATATATAATCATTATAAGTAATTATAAATATGTGAATTGTGTAGGGAGCTCAAGATTGCATCAGAAGTCACTTGCAACATCAAAGGTAAATGACTTAGTGAGACGTTCCTGATTGTGTCAGGAACTGTGCTTTAGAAAGCTATTGAAAAAAGTAATGGCAACAACGCTCAGAAAATTTAGAAGTTGCTGCATTTTGAAAGTCCAAGGTACTGTAACCGCTAAAGCCGTTTACAGCAAGAAAATATCAGTTTTTTTCTTCGTAAAGGCGTCCTGTTATCTTTGAGATCAAGTAGTTACAACATTAACTAGGAGAGAACCGCCAGGCGACGTACGTAGTTTCAAAATAAGCTACCAGGAGCGCTTATCACTATTACTAGAAGCGTGATAACGAAATCGGTCAGCGGAACGACGCGATCGACCAATGGGAATATAGCAAACGAATATCGGGAGAATTAAGAGCAAGAAGAAACCAACTCGGCCATTTTACTGAAAACCAGCGGAACGAGAAGGTACTCTGAACGAACTTCTGGAACGACGGACCACGCCAGTTCAAGATTTCGACAGTACACAAGCTTTTAGAAAAGGTAACTCATCTTATTATTATGATAATTTATTCATGAGAGGGAATGAATAAAATACATGAAACGTGAATAATTTTTAAAAGAAGAATAATTAACAAGATTGATGCTATGAATTGAAACGAAAAAAAATGTAACGAGTAGCTAATTGAAATAGAAATGTTACAAGCAATGTGTGATTTATTGCAGCTTTTTGTATAAGAATACTTGAACCAGCTCGAATGAAATTCGATCATTGGACGCTACTGCAACGCCGACGCCAACGACGCGAGCCCCGAGGAGAACAGTACAGTCAACGGGAATTTTTCGTGTTCGAGTTCCTTTCCGGACGACCCCGAAAAACTTCAAGGCTTCGCACGTCGCGGGAGACACCGTGAGTTCGGCTAACCTTTTTCAAGTTAGCGGCAGAAACGTGGGCCAGATGTAGAACGATTTTAGTAGCATATTTTACTATATGGTTAACTGTAATATTGCTTGACTTTAGTCATGAGTTTTTGAATACATATCCGTGTGCCAAATCGAAATACAGTTTCGTTACTGGACGCAGATATTTAAAAGGTGTTACTGGAAAATAAATTCAGAAGTAAAGATAGACAATTATTCGATCGATTGACATATTGTGTCGGATGCAAAGCTTAACTGTGTAGCATTTAACTTAACATTTTTTTGAAGTTAAGAGATCTCATAAGAGTAAATTAACCTTAACTTTTTGCTTAGAGTTGATAAGACTAGATATTGTAATAACGATAACAGTTATGCATTCTAATTGAATCAAGTGAATTTGTTAGAACAAGTAGAAGATTGATATTGTTTTTCAAATAGAACATGGTATTGATATTATCGATTTATGTTATACACGAATGGTAATTTCAGGTACAACATTTTGAGTGTGTATTATTGTATATGTATTTCAGGAAATGTGTGTAGAGATAATCGTGCATTAGTAACGTATTATTGGAATTCCGATTCTTGAACCCATTCTTTTGAATTTAATTGGAAGATTTCAAGGCTTCATTTGCAATTAGATTTTTCTTATATTTTGTAACAATTTTTGGTTTTTTCATATCAGATTTAAACAGGACATTAATAGTCAATTCATGTTATTTTGATGTACTAATTTTGAGTACAGAATATATATTGTTTGTTGTTATTTTCGTAAAACATACGACAAAAGTGTTCTCAATCTAATCCCAGTGTACTAAATCTTGAACCCTTTCCCTTGGAAAGAAAGTCTGCTAGGACCTCTTATATGAGTGCGTTGTGGCTTAACTTTATTAAAGCCACAATAACGAGTAACAAGGGAGTATTACTCGAGTCACCTGTCTCCTCCGATCGCGAGGTAATTTTACCCCAATTGTTGGACCAGGCGCTAGGGGGTTGGTTACTGCCTCACCTAT
Organism: Acheta domesticus; assembly: GCA_031308135.1. NCBI lineage: Eukaryota > Metazoa > Arthropoda > Insecta > Orthoptera > Gryllidae > Acheta > Acheta domesticus. The sequence goes on along the minus strand of JAHLJT010009436.1, from coordinate 249,376,708 downwards.
CGTGCCACCACCCAACATTGGGAGGGAGACAAAAGGCAAGGTGGTGACAGTACAGAACTGGGAGCTAAGAAACGAAGATGGTTTGACCATGACAATGAACAGTAGGCATTGTCACAAATGAAAACCATCCCTATCTAGTGTAGATGGGAAAGATAATACCCCTCAAACACCACATTCCTTAACCGAAATAAAGAAAGAAATCAAACAAGTTCAAAGTTCAAAAGCCAAAATTAATACCATAAAATATTCTGGTTCAAATCGGTCACTTTCACGAAAATCTGCACTTCATTCGTTTCAAATGTGAAATTAATTTATAATAACCACATGATTTTGATTACTGAAAAATGTATAACATATACCGCATCAATAATTTTTATATTCAATTCCGGATAATGTAAAATAAAAAAATATAAAAAACAAACAAAATGTGCAATATTCATAAATTAAAAATGAATACAATTTGATACATAGAAATGAGATGATTTTGAGAAACAAACAATTTATGTTGCACTGCATACAATGGGTAACATATTATAATATAATATGAATATTGAATGATGATTGAATACAAAATATGGCAGAAAAATTAACTTCTTGTAGACTTAATTTATATTTCCTCGCCTCCCAACATTTTTCATCTATGTAGTAAGTGTCTCAAATGAAGTAATTTTTCATCAGTGTCCCGCTATTTGAATCCTCATCAATTCTTCAAGCAATAAAATAGTTACTCGGGGGAGAGGGGGCGAATGAATTGCTGGAGACTATTCAGTATCCACAATACTCTGAATATAAAACTGACAAACAAATTTTAAACATTTATGATCTTTGTTTGACATTTATTCAACCTTTTGACGAGACTCTAACAGATAATTACAAAACGGCTTTCTCTCTCTTCACAGACCATCGAGCAAGCGACCGAGCCGGGGGCTGACGGATGTCGCAGGGCGCCAGTTGTCGAAGGCGGCGGCAATCGCGTGTGGTCTGAGCTCCCACGAGACTAGCGATGGCATTTTAGTAAAACAATTATACATCCATACTTCGATTCATCAAAAAATCGACATGTTTAAAATATAGTTATGTTTGAAATATAGATATGATCATGTTTAAAATATAGATATTTTAAATATGATGAAACATTTCGAAATAAAATGTCTTGCATTATAATGTGATATATAACTCATCGATATTAAGTTTAATGTATATTCTGCTTTAAATTTGATTGTCATCTTAATTTACTAATCAATGTTCTATGTAGTCAAGGTTCAGAGTACAATTTAACGATATTACCACGTGAAAATATAATTAATAAAGGATAACAACATTGGCGAACGATTGCGAAAAACATGTCATGCCGTCATGGGGATCGACAACAGAGACAGTTGTAAATGGCTATTTATTGCGTGCAATCCACAAAAAATTAAATATTGTACATTTTATTTATATCACGAGAATTTTTTTAAACATCGATGTTTCTGAAGAAATATATCTATATAAGGAAAATATCGAAAATAAAACACCGATATTATATGATGTAATAACCATGTTTAATTATTTAATGTAAAAATAACAATAATACATATTATTCAGCAATGTCCTATCCCGCCAATCAAACTTACAGAACTTCAATATTGATGCTTTACTTCATTCAAGTCCCCTGCAAGAAAAACTATTTAAAATTTTGTAAATCAATTAATTATCAAACTGTACTACGCACTGTAATATTGTTTTTAAGTATATGTACTGTGTGAAATTATCACAACATATAGTGAAATATTTCCAACCACTGGTGTAATATAAACTGTAATGTCGAACTATTCACTCAACAAAAATAACTGTAAAAAAAATTGTAACTACTCTGTGTAAATTACAAAACTAACGCTACGTAAACTTAATGTAGTACCTGATTGTAAACTTATAGAATAGTCAGCTAATAACCTCGCAGTTGATGCGACTATAAAGAAATTAAATTAAAAAAAATATATCCAGTTTTCTGCTCGAAAACATGCCATGATTTTTAAAACCTAGCTGCGCCGCGCTGTATACAGCCGTCTCGACGCCCCGTCGAACGGCGCGGTCCCTCGAAGAGAACGTCCGTACGTCGCCGCCGCCGCCTGCCAACGCGCTACCTATCTGATGCGCGGCCCCCATCACCATTGCCGCTGCCACCGCCACCGTCAGCCACAGGTGTCGGCCTTGCGTAATTTAATAATGTTATCGACGCCCCGGGTTAATTACAAAACCTACGGGTGGTAGATGTGGAGAGGTGGAGATCTGTGAATAGAGAGATGTCCATCAAGCAGCGTGCACATGCTGTGCTGTGAGTACTTTGAAGAAACTAATGTTACATCCGTTTGAAGGTAGTTACTGCCAAGGTACACAGATTCAAATTGGAGGCTGAAATGTTTAGATGGCAAAAACTAGTACAAAAGATGTACGTTTAGCTTTCGAATTGTACATTTAAGCAAGAGTAATATCGTTTTTTTATTGGTAGACATATGTTGTCTCTACAATTATTGTAATATCTTCATCAGTATGTAAGTAATGTTTGTTTCAATCAAGCAAAATGTTTTGTCTCGAACACATTACACTCACTTAAATATTCTGTTGAACATATTGTTCCAAAAACTTCGAAAGTTCCTTTCAACATTACAAAGTTAATCACAGTCTTCAGTTGAGTAGAAAAAGCATAATTACAAATATCAGGTTTCATTTTTTTGTCCACTTAACTTAATATTTACCATATCATGTTTCTTTTTTTAGCCCACTTAACTTAATATTTACCATATCTGACTCCAAAATCATCCAAAATAACGAGACTAACACAACGTCAGTGAGTGAGCAAGCTTGTGGGTGGAGTTATGAAATGTTCTACACAATAGAAAGGTACGATGCGTGAAAATACATTAAAATGTTGAGTGCGAAAAAAAAAACGAAAGATTTCACTTCTTTTACATATTTATATCACATCGGATTGTTTAATTATTTAACGTTTTCATATCTCAAGTAGAGACTACATAGGGCATCTTTGTTGTGAACAATTCGTTCATGAAATGCCAACAAAAAGTAGGAGACAACCGTATATTTCGAACGGCCGTTTGTCCACTTCCCATAGATTTACAGCACCAGCAAAATTGTTCATTTTCGCGCTGAGAGGCGCTCGTCAAATACCCAGCTTCAAGCAGCGCGCAACCTCCACAAGTGAAGGGACGTACGATAACCATAACCATAAAAGCCGGCCGGGGTTAACTTTCCAGACACATTCTTCCCCTACACCGTTGCCCTGTCCGCAACGCGTCCGCGCCGCGTAAAGTTTGTTCGCGGCGACCCCCGCGAACTTTCCCCGTCGCTCCCAACGGCGCCTGTGAATCACCGGGGGTCACCCGGAAGGCGCTATCGGCGATCGCGGACAGCTCATGCACGCCCACGCACGCCTCCCTATCCGCCGACACACATCTGCGGCCCGAAGCGCCGCGCGAGCGAAATAGTTTCCCCTTGACGCGGGGCGGAAGCCGGTGCTGGCGCTGGCGCTGGGGCGTTTGTTGTGACTCGGTTTCCCGGAAGGAGCATTCCACTAGAGGCACAATTTCGACGGCTGCCACTTCATTGCCAGAGTCCGCCGACGTAGTATACGAATGTGATGCTTTGTGTTCATTTATGTCCTGGTTAGCAAATATCCTTATGTGTGATTTATTAGATCAGCGTCATCTTCCTGCTGATAGGACAAAAGATGGGCTGAGTTTTAATTTCAGAGTATTTACTCATTTATCTAACGTCTGGAGAAGGAAGCAGTGCAGAGAAAAGCCGATACTGCATCGTAGTATGAGCAACCAATTCGACTCCAATAAGACATGTGATTTTCAGCTTATTCATCTTGCAAGCGTGATGTGGAAGCGGTGGAAATGGATCAAAATTCACGAATTAATTGTGTTTTCACCTTTTGTAATCTGCATTAATGTTTTAGTTTAGTAATCATGAAAAATGAAATGAAAAATGAATAATAATTTAAATGAAAATGCTCTAGGAGAGCCTGTCGTGTTACTGATTCTGGTGATGATGCACACTGCAAAATTTTTGTTTCAAGGGAATGTTCAGTGAAACTGAAGAATTTGGGCAAGTATGTCACTGCGTCACAAAACATTGAAATACTTCTGAGAAACTAAAGTACCTGAGCGAAATCTCTCGCATGCAATACCCCACGCTCTTCCTAATTTTTCCATTTCCATATTAAGCCTGTAATATATATTTTTCTTCAAGACCCTCTTATCCACCATCACTTGTTCTGTATGTCACCTTGTAAATGATATCAATATAATATACCCTTGTCAATACAAACTATTCTTATTTAACGTTATTATCGAGCAAAAAGCAATTCAATCCCATAGAATATCAAGTAATTAGTAATTTCACATACAGTTGCATATTCTACAGGCTCTGAACAGGTGGGATAGAATCGTGAAGCGTCGAACCAGCAAAAATGTAATAGAATATGCAAGAAGATTCCATCCTGTATATTACTGGTGTGAGGAACGCTTTTGAAGCCTTTGGGGCCGTCCATAAATTACGTAACACAAATTTCGAGTATTTTCAATACCCCCTCCCCCTTGTAACGCACTTTCCTATCACTATGTAAGGCAGTGTAATGAGCCTGAGAATCCCTCCCTCCGTTTTAGCGTTAGGTAATTTATGGTTTCCCTTTGGCCTCAAAGTTTTAGATTTTAAGACACTATAACTCTTCGTTCAGGAGTTATTTAACGATTTAGATACAAAAATTCTGACAGCGTTGCGGGGTGCATTTTACATGAAAATTTAGTTGCGTTTATTAAACAAATCCTTCATATTTTTTAAAGTCAAAGTGCAATTCGTCACGTCTCCTTGAAATTCGGGTTCTTTAGAGACCTCATTTACGAAGGTTGGTTGCGTGTAAGAGCCGCAAAGGGAAAGTAAACTACTGACGTAATATAGGAGACGATGGAAGTCGGATTCAACACTAGTGCAATGGTTTACTCGTGAATAACTTCAGACAAATATTTTGGAAATCTGGCGCAATATTTCCAGAAAAGTTCGAATTGGAAGAGTTCGCGATTACTTTTTACCAATGATTCTACAATCAATTACATCAAGCATACTCTTTGAAAAAATGTAACAAGCATCTTTCAGAACTTGCCAAAATAAGAGCAAATCGACCTATTCACAATCCATACAATTAATATTTTGTGTTTTATTCATATAACCAAACTTAATTTTAATGATTTAATTTTCAAGCCTAAACATTGTTTTTATTACTAATAATTGACAGGATTGTCTTTTGAATTACTAACAACTTTTATGAAATTATGAATAATATTATCTTATATAATGAAGACAGTAATCAAACTGGTAGTTCCAAAGCGTATGTAGTATTACATACGAGACGTTTATTGCGTTAGATATGTTGGACGTTTTCATATAAAGAGTGAATGGTTCTCCAAACACATACTTTTTCGTGTTATTGTTAATAGTTACCTAATATAATGTTGGACTTTCTATTCTACTAATAACTCAAAACTACGCGAAAAGCACTAATATTGGTACAGTAATATATTTCAGGCGTACTATAGATAAACAGATTGCATTAACAAACAAATATAGAGCTTCAAAGTTGTAGGTGTAAAAGAGATTCAAAGGAACTTTGAACTGTCACCACAAATCTCAAAATTACGGAAAATCAAATATTTTTTAAGTGAATACATTATTCAAGGATTTCATTTTTAAAGATAAGATTTCAAAACTCTCGACAGATAGTCGGACTTACAGTCGGGCAGACCAACAGACAGAAGGAGATACAGACTAACAGACGTTTAAAAACACAGTTTTGATATCAGGGACCCCCAAAACTTGCATTCACATAAAAAATTCGACATTAATGATTTTACATTACTGTTCTCTACACAACTTTATAAGATGAATTTCCTTTCATCTTTACACTACTCATCCACAAGCGCTTTCTCTAACGGTGAAGAAATGATACTAAGAATCATTGAACGATGTGAGATGGTCCGTCAAACCGAGAACGAAGCATCTTAAACCCCCTCGTTTCTAGCGTCAAAAAGATCGCGCATCGGTCGTGCTCACCCGGTCCCACGTGACGTAGCGCCGCCCCCGCCGTGCCCACGAGCGCTTCCGCCGCCGCCACCGCCACTGCCGCCGCCCCGCCCCCGCCTCCGCCTCCACCCCCACCTCCACCTGCCACTGTCATCGCTACCGCCTCCGCCTCCGCCACCGTCATCGCTACCGCCCCCGCCACCACCACTGCCGCCGCCCCCGCCCCCGCCCCCGCCTCCGCCTCCACCTCCACCTCCGCCACCGCCACCGCCACTGCCGCCGCCCTCGCCCCCGCCCCCGCCTCCGCCTCCGCCTCCTCCTCTACCTCTACCTCCACCTCCGCCTCCACCTCCGCCTCCACCTCTGCCTCCACCTCCGCCTCCACCTCCGCCTTCACCTCCGCCTCCACCTCCGCCACCGTCATCGCTACCGCCTCCGCCTCCGCCACCGCCTCCGCCGCCGCCACCGCCACTGTCGCCGCCCCCGCCCCCGCCCCCGTCTCCGCCTCCGCCTCCACCTCCGCCTCCACCTCCGTCACCGCCACCGTCATCGCTACCGCCTCCGCCCCCGACCCCGCCCCCGTCTCCGCCTCCGCCTCCACCTCCGCCTCCACCTCCGCCTCCGTCACCGCCACCGTCATCGCTACCGCCTCCGCCACCGCCTCCGCCACCGCCTCCGCCACCGCCCCCGCCACTGCCGCCCCCGCCCCCGCCTCTGCCCCCGCCCCCGCCTCCGTCACCGCCCCCGCCCCTGCCGCCGCCGCCGTCGCAACGCGCTGCCTTTGTCTGGACGCGAACCGCGGGATCCGAACGAGCGCAGCGGCCTCTTCGAAGGGAGATTTATTGCTCGTGACAGCGGGACGGACAGAGGTGAAACGCGCGCGCCGCAGTGGCATTTAGAAGCGACGGCAATAGGCCTACTAGGGAGGATGTATTTATACAAGTAGCTCGCATCCTGTGGGTTTCAGCCGAGTCACGAGGCCGCTGGAGCTAGTCTAACCCTGGGTAGAAACTCTGCATTTTGAGCTTGATAGTTTGCAGAATGTGGTAAATATAATGCTATTCTCAGTACCTGAAATTTGCGATTAATGTAGACAGACGTTTTCTCTTGCACAATATTATTTTTTCTGAAAAGGAAGAGTATTAAAAAACAAATTAGGAAGCCAACTGACACGCCTATGATATAATGACCCTCTTTCTCATTATTAGTTTCTTGTCCGTGAAGAGGCTACAAAACCACCCTTCTCAAATTGCCTAGTGTAGAAATTGCCTAATTTAATGTTGTTAAATCACACAAATACAAAAGGAGTTATTAATAATATTCCAAATCAATCAATCACAGAGACATACATTATCTTTTCAGTTTTTCCCATATCAAATGTCTCAGGAAATTAAGCAGTATTTTTTGTAAGGGGACTAAGGTATTGGATTAATCCCCTTGTCAAAACAATTCCGCGAACTCCACTAAGTGTTTGATCAGTGAAATTGCGAAAATCCCAGAATTTCACTGTTTTAATTCCTTACCAACTCTGGTCGATAGGTAATGCCGTAGGAGCGCATGTAAAGAGGCGCGTACGCGGAGATGCAACCTGGCGGTCCTCTTGACTCTCACAGATACCCTAACGTCAAAACCAATAATGTGGTAGCTAATGACTTCAAAGTTAATGCTACCTTGAAACCCAGAATTTTACTGTGTCATTGTATTAATCTGCGTTGCAAATACTTTTGCTTGGATAAAAGAGAACCAAATAAAGATAAACTTTATAAATGAATATTTTCTTCCTGCTTCCTCCTATGAAAATCCTCTATTTGTTTTGGGCTGAATGTGTCGACAGCTACCGCAAGAGTATTGTCATTTGATATCTGATGACACCAATATCAACTGGACGATGTAATAACCTGTAGTATTATGAGTCTTTTCCCCTCTAGAACTGTAACTTGTGTGTGATAAATGGAAACTAGGAATGATTGGGCTAAAGTATGTACCAATAAATTATGAATATGTGATGGCGGAATCAAGTAAATGTTGAAATTATATCTCTGTTTTGTACGAGAGAATCATGTCTCTTGATTTTCAATATTGATGGAATGTTTCCCAAAACAAAGTTGTCTCTGATAAAACATGGGGTGTTAAGGATTCATATTTACGAATTTACTAATTAACTAAATACAAACTTTACTCGGTTTGTCACATTTTTATTTTCATCTCTCATTGCTTATTTCCCCTCCAATAATTCAATCTCGTAATTTCCTCAATAAAAGAACATGTTGCGTCATTCAACTGTTTTATCGTACAGTAACGTTATTTTCTCGTACCCACCTATGAGCCTCTCGATCCAGATACGTTATGCAGCATATATATATATATATATATATATATATATATATATATATATATATATAGCTGCTTAACGAAGTCAATTACAAGCAATAACGTATCAGTAAAAAATGAAGTATATTTTGACACTGTCTTAAAATTTTGAATTGTTATGCTTTAATTTAAGCTTCATCCTAGTAAATGAAAAGATAATTTCTGTTCTGCTAATTCAGGGGTGTCCATCATGCAAGGCCACAAGGGCCACAACTAAAACCTTTAATATGGTCGCAAGCCTTATTTTCATTACTCTGGAGATCCACACGTGACCCCGTCTTGCTGATGCAAGACGGGGTCGCTTGCAATTGCTAGGCGGCTCCGAAACGGGGAGGGAGGATGGAAACATGCGTGATATCATGTGGATGATCTTGGCTGTCCGGGTGGTGTGCATACCAGCCCTGAGGAAGACCACGGTAAGATGGTCGAAACGTCGGCAACACAGCCTTCGACGCGGCGTCTTATCGTGGTCTTCACCATCTTATCGTGGTCTTCCTCTTACGCATACCAGCCCTGAGGAAGACCACGATAAGATGGTCGAAACGTCGGCAACAAAGCCTTCGACGCGGCGTCACCCGGACAGCCAAGATCATCCGCATGACTCCGGCTGCGGAAGCCTACGACTTCATGCGTGATATCAGGCCGTACCATGCATAACGCAGAGAAACACATCGGGATGATTTTGACTTTCTAAATTTATTGGGAAAAATCCTTGAATTTAAACTTAACCTATTTGTCCGTTAAGAGAATATTGACCCGAGAAAGGCACGTACGCTAGGCGCGCAACGTTCTCGCCCGACATGCATGCAAGGGATTTTCACGCTTGACTAATAACCTTTCGCGGGCCACAATAAATTGCATTGCCAGCCGCCAGTTGGACAACCCTGTGCTAATTGATTTACTTTGAACAATAAAATATATTAAAAGTCTATAATCTTTTAATTTAATGGTTTTTGAAAAAGGCGTCAGTCCGTTTACCCTTTTTGTTGCACTTTTCGGGCTTACTGTAAGAGCTATTTTAATCTCGGAAAGTTGATTAATGCACGGTTATCAAAAACAATGAAATATTATCTATAAATCAATATTTTGTTGTTTTAAAACTAGCTTTTGTGTACTCATTTCCTTTTCTAAACCTTTGATTCTATTTTCATAATCATTAATTTCTATGCCTGTATGCACACGAAATTAGGGTATAAATTTTTCTACTTTCCAGGCCATGACGTTTCAAGTTTTCAAAATTCTGTGAATTTGGGATTTGGTAATAAATTGACTAAAGTTAGTAAAACGCGCCCCAATGTTTGTAACTCTCGTCATTACAATGCCGATATAATGACAGTCATCAGGAATGAGGTGAGCGAAATGTACGCGTTAAATTAGTTTTGATGATCGCTTATAACGAACATCATATTTACAATTACGGCACTAAACAAAAATTTGAAAAAATCAAGTTTATAGGTAACAAGAACGAAAGGAACACCATTATGCAGTAAAATTGAGAGAGGCAGATACATTATTTAGTGATCAATTACTGCCTTACCGAGATCAAATAATGTAATAGAGAAACACAATACAATGATTACTACGAAATAATAACGTCCGTGTGCCCTATTGTCTCGCTGTCGAACTCGACGCTCTGATAAGCCATTAAATCCCTCCTCTAAGCGTAGCATCCAAATGCCCACGTGACATATTCCATTCGGACGCAGGCAGAGATCACGTCTGCGAGATGGTTAGCAGACGTTAAATCAGCTCTGAGAGTTCTCCGAAACGAGATCCTGTCTCATCGCGCAGCCAATACAAAGGACTGCGGCGCGGCGCTGGGCGTTAACAAGCGCGGGGGACGGCAGGGGGGAGTGGGCGGAACAGGTGGCGAGGAGGGTACGTGGAGGGTGCGGGGTCGGCGGGGGGGGCGGCGCGGGGGGCGGCGCGGGGGGCAGCGCAGGGGAGGCGCGGGGGGCGGCGCGGGGGCGGCGCGGTGGGCGGCACTGGGGGCGGCGGGGGGGGCGTGCTGGGCGGCTCGGGGAGTGGCGCGGGGTGCGCCGCAGGGGCGGCGTTGGGGGCGGCGCGGGGTGCCGCGAGGGGCGGTGCGGAGGGCGGCGCGGGGGGTGGCACGGGGGGTTGCGCGAGGGACGGCGCGGGGGTGGCGCGGGGGCGGCCCGGAGTGTGGCGCGGGAGGTGGCGCGGGTGTAAGGGGGGATGGGTTGTCGAGAGGGGCGGCGACGTGGCGGCGAGGGGCGGCGCAGTTGCTCAGTCGATGGGCCGTGCACCTACAACTCCCGCGATCGACAGGCGGCCATGAGGGATTGTTCCCAGGCCTTGTTAAGTGACGTTGGTTTCCCTTCAAAGAAATGCCTATGGCGCCGCCGCAATGTTTTTAGGCACACAATAGAGAAGGAAATATGTCTCAGATTTAAGTTACTGGCCATACAGGCAGTTCTTAATACTGTGTTTCTGAATGTGTGATGTGCTAAAAATAGTCCAATCCGCGAATGTAGGTATCAACTACATGAGTTCTTCATAAAGAGTGAGAAACAGATTTTGAGGATTGGGTTTTTGTTATCAATTTTCTTATTCCAGACAATGGATGCTTTAACAATAGCAGCACCTTCCGGACACTTCGGGACACAATATATTCATTTACTATCCATCAAAACGGGCTTATATTTTTTATTGAAACAAATATTTTTCTCCCATTCAGTTATTTCTTGTACTGGTTTCAGACAAAATCAGTTTACAATCAAATGTGTTTGAACAGTCACCTCGATTAAGCTGCCATCTCTCTTAACGCGTATTTTTTCGAGAAACAGATTAGTTTTTCCATATGACACGTGTAAAAATTCCCTCTTAAGTGCCACCTGGCTCTGTTTTCAGAATCATTCCTAGATTGACCTTAACTACGCGAACATTTTGCGATTTTGAACTCATAGAACAAGAAGTGGAAGCGCGGCGAATATTCTCCACCTCTTGATTCCAAATATTCCTGTGTCGAGGCGCATTGCCAGATTACTTAGAACGATGACCTCTTCAGTCAGTCTTCTGGCAATGATTTAATTCCTATTTAGGGCAAAAACCGATGATTATAATATTTATGAAATAACAACGCGATGGCTTTGCTTGTACCGGAGCTTTCTCATGATGTTCGCTACACCATTCTTTCCCTCTCTGAGAATCTGTCAAGGGAGGGGGATTAGGCCTCGTACGACAAACCGATCTGATGGTTTGATCGATTAATTATTGATTCCGGGGATCTAAGGTCATTATTCTCGTAAATATAGTGCTTTTTTTCTTCGGGAGGTGGCGATGATCTTGCCCCGCTGGAGGGTGAGGTCCGGCGCCAACCTACCTGTCAGCTTACGGGGTTTTCCCCAACCAGGCATCTCTCCAAGAGGGGTATCCTCCAGCCGAGACTAGCTCTAAGCTTCCGACCGGTCTCCCGGCTTATGAGGTTGTGTAGTGCATGTAAGTGTGAGTGTAAGTAAGGTGAGGATAGGAAAAGGAAGAGGAAGGAAAGATCGCTTCCGGTCCCTGGCCCGTTTCTTAGGATACTGCTCCTGCATTCGCCTGGTTCTGATCGCAGAAACCATGGGAAACTAATGATCAGAGCAGCCTAGAATTCTCCCCTCACACAGCTATGTAGCTAGAGTCGAAAATCCTACCGCTGTCGGGACTTGTTCCTAGAACCTCCTGATGAGATGAACTGCAGTGACATCAGTTGATGCCCTGAGTCACTTCTCTCGGTCGACCTGATGGCCATTCGCGATGTTTAGTTCGCTTGTGTGTTCCGTTTCATGGGAACAGAATATGCGTTTCAGGAGATAAAGGATATTTGACACTAGCTCAGAGAATGCTTGCGATCCTAGAAAACGAGAAAAGTTTCAGCAAGAGAATGTGCCGTCATTTTTAGGAGTTGAAGAACCCACATTTAATGAAATTATAAAAAATAAAGGGCCCATTTTTGTAATTTTTTAAACAAAAGATTTGTAAACTCTTTTAAATAAATAACTCTGAAATGTCTGTTACGCAAGTGCAGTGTTTTAGTAAAATTCACGCTGAGAAAAGATTTCTCTCTATATCTTATAAATCAAGGGTAGCTTTTTAATTCTAGTTCAGTTTTATTTTGAACTTTGATAATTGAAATGAGTTTATTGAAACTTACTTTATTTTAGAGTAATTATCACGGTTATTCCTAGTATACGCCTACCGTGACCTCATAACATAGTTTAATTGTTTTACTGATTTTCGTGCACGTCAACTGCTATGGTCATTACTCACATTAGTGTAAAGCAGTGCTGTCAAGGTCAGCTACTGGAGGCAGAGGCAGTGGCATTGTGCCATACCACGAGCTTCTCTGCGCAACTAGCGTCGGGAAAGGGAACTATTAGTAACCCCGCCGTTTTACAATGGCGATGGCGTTGTCTCTGGTGGCGGGGTAATGATCTGCGTGAAGGGGCAATTTCGTAGCTGCATCGACCTTGACAATACTGGTGTAAAGAATGTTTTTATGCTGGCAACTATAATTTTCCTCCGAGGCTGAATTAGACCCAGCCATGAAGTTTAGTGTCGAAATTTCGCCATCGCCATGGCTCGAGCCCTAGGTCCTCGTGTCGGAGTCGCTGCTGAGAGAGCGGTAATTCTGGCTTGTGAGCTAAACTCGGTCGACATAAACTTGATTGGGAGACCACTGAAATTACCGGCAAGCTTTGGTCGGAACCATTTGTGACTCTAACTCAGGTTCCAACGTATGCAATGAGAGTGATTGTAGATATCTTACTGGATAGATTATAAAAATATGCAATAAAACAAGAAAATGCAAAAACTCATAAAAACATTTTGTCACACAAATAGATACATTAGTGCATCACGAATATTTATAATGAACAGAAAAATGCAGGTACTCTTACTTATATACTGCCAAAGCCAAACTCTTGGAAAGGGTAAGAAGTATCCAATGAATACTATTCTTTAAATCGAAGTTTTACGAATAACTAATGTAGTTTATTATGCATATGCATAAGATTTATTGAATAAGTTTGGTACTTAAAACCTGATGTCGAAAGAACCATTGATATAAGTCTCACGCTTTTAATTTAAAAATTGATCTCTTTCGCCAATTACCATGTAGAAGAACTTGCGGTGAACATTTGGGAACATGCAGAGGAACATGAGGAAAATATGCAGTGGAACGTGTGGGGGATCATGCAGGGAACATACGGAGGCAATACGGCGCAAAACTTGCGAAGAACATACAGGGCAACCATGTGAGGGCACAAGAAGGGACAGGTGGTAAGAGTTACGTTTCTTAAGTAGCATGAAACTAAAATAAACGTTTTTGAACCTGCTATTACATTTTTGGAGATTTAGCTCTTGTGGATAACCCCGCTCCGTAACATGGGTGATCCGAAACGATGAGAAACTCAAAATTACATAAAATTAGATTGAAGATATAGACATATCTTTTAATTTTATTCTGGATATTATTCCTATTTCATAGTACTGTTCAATGCTTACCAATATTGTGTATACTTAAAGTTATGTATACTTAAAGTTACGGGCTTATAATGACGTAACTGTTCAGGAGGTCGGCCGTTTGAAGTTAGCGTCCAGAACAGAAGGTAAAAGTATTTCACTTTTATAGCACTGATTTGCACACCGCAGAATGTTCGCTCGGGTCCATCTAGTTCTGTTATTTTCTTTCAACGTACTTATCTTCCTTGAGCATTTGGAATTGTGAGAATGTTTTGTTTGAATATATCTACAAGGTAGAATATTTACAAACATTTTCGCAATTAAAAACACGCGGTACAGGTTGAGCAGTAAACAGCGAGATCACGATCCGATGGAGAGGGGACCGGCCGCCCGCCGCCCGCCGCCCGCCGCCCGCCGCCCGCCGCCCGCCGCCCGCCGCCCGCCGCCCGCCGCCCGCCGCCCGCCGCCCGCCGCCCGCCGCCCGCCGCCCGCCGCCCGCCGCCCGCCGCCCGCCGCCCGCCGCCCGCCGCCCGCCGCCCGCCGCCCGCCGCCCGCCGCCCGCCGCCCGCCGCCCGCCGCCCGCCGCCCGCCGCCCGCCGCCCGCCGCCCGCCGCCCGCCGCCCGCCGCCCGCCGCCCGCCGCCCGCCGCCCGCCGCCCGCCGCCCGCCGCCCGCCGCCCGCCGCCCGCTGCCCGCTGCCCGCTGCCCACGCCGCCCACGCCGCCCACGCCGCCCGCCGCCCGCCGCCCGCCGCCCGCTGCCCGCTGCCCACGCCGCCCACGCCGCCCACGCCGCCCACGCCGCCCGCTGCCCGCCGCCCGCTGCCCGCCGCCCCCAGCCTCCCGCCTGACCATTCGGCGACCTCCTGTGGGAGCTCTCCTGGAGCGAAGTAGCGTGACGCGACGGTCGCTCCGTCGGAACGAATGTGACAAAGTGCGTTACGCAAGCGCCCCGTCCGTCTGAGAGGCAGGTAATGACGCGAGGCGCTCGCTTCGCCCGCACGACGCACCCGCGGGCACACGAGCTTCGTCTCTTGCGCTACGGGGGCCCCAAAAGATTGTGGCTGGTCATCACGGGGCGGAAACCTCAAAAGTGTAGCGTTATTTGGAAGAGAAGTTAAGATGAGGATAGAAGAATTATGGGCATTAACAATAAACAAAAAATGCATTTTCCGTTCCCCTTTGTGAACGAATTTACAACTTTAAAAGAATAAACAAAGAGTAAATATAAAAAAAATATTATCAAATTCCAAAATGTATGCATCGATTACATTATGTATGTATGCATCAAATCCGCTATTAGGATCTAATCTGAGATGGCATGCGGACGATCTAAGTAAGAATACATGATTGCTGTTGAAGAGTCCACCATTGACGTAACATGCAAATTCACTCATTTCGCAATAGAAAGTTGCTGTGAATTATCTCCGCATTCAGGCTCATCTGAAAGGCGGAGAATTCCTTATGATTACAAATGAAAGTTTCGATTCCTTAAAAAGAAAGAATCACACGAAATTCGAAAGCAAACTTGTATCTACAAAGAAGCATTCAATCTAAAATTAATTTTCTCTTTACATTGTCCAGTATACATTGAATATAATCTGATCAGAATTCAAGGTTAATTTGTTTGAAAGAATTGATCTCGTGAATATGAATAAAGTAATTGCTATTATTCGTTAAAATAATATATAGTGAAATCATTATTTTGGATAAAGTGATTATTGGTGTAGACTTTGAAAATACGTCGATATTTCGGAATCAATTATTTCATAAATCAACACGCCACATGTGATTTCCTAACTTATTTATCTCAACCCTCTTCTTGATGGCACACAGAGCAGCAAATATCGAAAATTATAACCTTTAATTAACCCATCAACTTAAAAACGAAGTAATAAAAATGTTCATTATCACTATATTACGTCATTCAAAGTAAAGGAAGAAGAAAGAAAGAAGCAAGCAAATGGAGGTTTAACATGATATTTAGTTGTTGACATTCTCTTCTCAAGATTCAAATATTGTTTCTTTCACGTAAACGAAAAAAAATCTTGTAATAGAAAATCAGTTAGGTTTGACCAATTAATACTACTTCCTTGATTTCATACTTTAAAAATGAAATTGGAACCACCACTGGTGTTAGTGTCTATTTTGGTGTAACTGAGACCGCAGCCCAACAGAATACAACTCCAGGTTCCAGTGGCTGATCGTGTATGCTTCCTAAAAGGAAGAAGGAAGCCAATTTCATTGAGTACTTCAAATTCAACATACAACAAATATAGATCACTAATGTCAACTTGCGATGGAATAAGAGGATAATATCTACCAGTTTGTTTATTCCGTGGCCTACGTCAGCCTAAATTGTAAGATTACCCCAGCCTGCTGCTCTGACCCTCGCCTACCAAAGTGTTACATGCCTCTGCGCCCGTGGCCCATTCTTACTAGTTTAAAAAGAACCCAATATATGCCTGTTCAAGGGAGAATATTATTCCCTTCGGCTCCTACAAAAAGTTTCCGCTTTTCGCCAATGGAGCGCTGAGAGCTGTGAGAATTAACACTCGAGAGGAGGAAGCGCAGAGTGTTTCTCCTCAGAACGATTTCGATGGACTTCAATCGTATTTATGTAAAAGCGCACGTAGGTTAAAAACTCGATCAACATAATTTTTTCTAAGTATTAACTCAAGCATTGTACATTTTCCCTCAAAGATCAAAGCAAATATTTAATTTGGTATTTACATACAAGACGAAAAAAAGTGAGGAGGACGATCCTCCCTATCATTCCCTGAGAAACCGCCTCTGCCAGGTACAAATGCGTATCGCTACCGAAGTTCTGCCTGTCAATTCCGGAGACGGACAAGGCCGGCCCGCCCCCACGTGCGTGCGCGCCAACAGAGGAAGCGCGTCCTCCGAAGGGGGGGGGCGCAGGGCGGGTCCTGGTGGCTGCTGGGCGCCGGACGCCGCTGCCGCCGGGCGTCCGCGGGACCTTCCCTATTGTGCCGGGCGGCGGCGGTAGCGTCGGGGCCGCCCCCAGCGGAAGTACAGGTGATACCGCATCTCACCTTCCGGCAAAAACAGCGCCGACCCAGCGGTAATTACCGAGCGGGCCCTTCTCATGCTAATCGGCGGGGTCGGGATGTGGGCGCTATTGAAATCACATTCTGATGGTAATGCGCCTTCTTAATTGCGTGACGTCATGTGGTCAAATATCACTTCGGCATTAGCAATTCAACAAGCGCCAACGCGAAAAAATTTCCCACATCTGTAATCACTTCCTGGAATGTTCGATGGGCGTTATTGATAAACCTATCTTTTTGTGGGCAGTCGGACGTGCTTTGTGCCTTATTGGGAGATCGCGGGGGTGACTACAGGTACATATGTGCAAGCGGAAGCACTCGAGACGAATTTGAATTTACTAGTTATGCTAATAGACTTGATGGTGCTCACAGGCGCGACGGCATGCAACGTAGGAACAAATAAATCTATTACTTCTAGAGACCTACGAGATAATCACAGTGAAATTGTACACAATTTAAATACAGTAAAATTACCCAACTTAGCGCAAAATTCAGTACTTCAAGTCTAAACTTATTAAATGGCATTCCAGAAATTTTACATTCTTCTGTCATTACGTTACGCTGGTTGCATGAATTTCTCGAAACGCTGTAATTTGCTGCTGAGGAGATATATAGCGGGATACTGGGACATTGCACATCTCCAAACTGCATTTTTATGAAAGATTATATCATTTTCCTTCCAGTTTTTCTAGTCGTGAACCTTCTTTCACTACAAGATAATACAATGTTGGGGATAAAATTATTTGATGTTTGATGTAATTCATTTATGCAACGATTATTGTTACATTATCAATCAATTTACTTGATACTGAGAAATCGGTTTAACGTTAATTTTACTTTTTTTATTAAAATAAATCTTGCACTTTGTACCATAATTTTCATGATAAAATTTCACTATTTATAGAATAATTAATATTGTAACATTTCTAAAAGAGCCAATTTTGTTTTAGTGTTCTATTTTAAAAAGTATTCTACCTAATATTTATGGTTAAAATGAAATATTGAGAAGTATTTTTGAGTCTGCGAGATCACTCTAATCAGCTATCCAAGTATTTCTAATCCATATGAAAAATATTAAGAGAATACTCTCTCTTTGTTCTAGCACTATTATTTGTTTCATCCCTGACATTACACTATTTTTAAAGTGTTTTTGTAATTTAATTCATTAGCTATAAAAATCTTCATACAAGTTCTCAGACCTCAGATCAGACCTCATTTCCTTCCATTTTTTGACGAATGAAAAATTCAGTATCAATATGCTTACAGTTAAGAAATATTTATTCTTAATTATATTAGTGACCATAAAACATATTTGAATATGGAAATTTGTCATGTTTTCAGTTTCAAATCCAACGAATCATTAGTACTACAACTTAAAAAATAAAATTAGCGTATTAAATACCACTCTACATATCGTAAACATTCCCCTACAGAATTTGAATATTAAATATACATCAATCAAATGCAATTAGATGTAGTCAAATTCGAGGTTTTCACCATTTATTACATCTAATTTGCCTGTATTGTACTTCAAACACCATTTAACTAAACCGAAGAGAACAAATATTTAAGATTTCAATGAAGTAGATTTAATTACTTCTCCGTGACTTCAACTTAACGCACGATTTGCACCTGTCGAGAGCCGCGGGGCGGGTTGCGCGGTCGACCCGCGGTGGCCGGCAAGTGTCTACACAGCGTAATGGCTTCTGACAGCTCCACAAAACGGGCCCATTGAGGCGGGGCCGCTCATAATATGCATGATGCCACGGAGAAAGCGATCGGCTAACTACGTCGGGGAGGTTCCTATGAAGTTGTCCGCTACTAAACGCGAGCGGTAGAGTTCTCGGAGTGGTGGGAGAGAGAGGGGCGAGGGGGACGGGAGCAGGACGGCGACGCGCCGCTGCGGCTAAGACCCCTCAGGAACGCACTTAAGAAGAGCTTCCATTATGCTCTATATTAGTCTTCATTACGCTCGATGATGCAGCAGCGGCCACTGAAACGGCGGCGATTCGACGGGGGCGGATCCACGGCGGCCGCGCAGACGGCGGCGGCAGCAGCAGCGGCAATGGAGTCGGGGGCGGCAGCGGTCGGCGAAGGTAGCGGCGACGGCGGCGCGAGGGTGGTGGTGCATGGGCGGTGGTGCGTGGGCGGTGGCGCGGGGGCGGTGGTGCGTGGACGGTGGCGCGGGAGCGGTGGTGCGGAGGCGGTGGTGCGGAGGCGGTGGTGCGGGGCGCGGGGCACGGTGGTGTGGAGGGGCGGTGGCCTGGGGGCGGTGGTACAGGGGTGTCGACGGTGTTGGTGGCGGCGGTGGCGGTGGGAACGGCGGCGGCGGCGGTGGTAGCAGCGGCAATAAAGTCGGCAGCAGCCGGCCAACGTAACGGTGGCGGTGGCGCGGGGGCGGAGGCGACCATGGCGGCGGCGGCGGTGGTAGGGCGGCGATAGCAGTGGCAGCAAGAGCGGCGGCGGCAGCAGCGGCAACAGAGTCGGGGGCGGCAACGGTCGGCGAAGGTAGCGGCGACGACGGTGGCACGGGGGCGGTGCGGAGGCGGCGCGACGGCAGGAAGTCGAGATTGGACACGGAGCCCGCCCCCGCCCCCGCCGCGATGCGCCTGTGTTCCGCTTCAACAACCAACATTGGGCAGCCCCGGCTGCGCGAGGACGGATTAGAAATAAATAAAAAAATGTAGGCCTACCTTTCAACGAATCCAGAAGAAACCCGCAGCGCTGTTCAAATTTTTCAGAACGCGGTAAAAAACCTACGAGACCGACAAGCATCATCCGTGGTTTCCGCAGAACTTCGAGACACAATTCGCACCCGTTGGCGGTCGATTCTTGTAGGTTCAGAAAAGTTCCAATCGACAGGAGGAAATCGATGTCCTGACGAAATTCGAAACGTATTGCACGTTCAAACCCGTCGTATTTCCAGGAGTAGCTAATGGCTACAATCACGCCCCCCACTTTCGCGGCCGCCGCTGCCACCACCGCCGCCGGAGGCGGCAGCCATAGATCAACTGGATTCAATTGTAGAGGAATTTATGTATCTGCAAAAACATCAGGCGCGTTCGCACGAAATAGGCGCGGGACCTTTGACTTTTGGGTCATAAAAATTACCAGTCACGGCAATTGAGCGCGAACTGATATCTCAAGCAGTAGTTCATTGGTGCGTAAAGACAAGAAAGTCCTGTTTAAGTCTCCTGACCGGCTGGTACTTTTCTAGACCATTCCGTGAAATATAAGCCGCATGAAAATAACAATACAACGTCTTTGTTAGGACCGAAAAAGGTGGTAGGTAGTGCGGAATGGCATATTTATGTACTACTGTTGAGCGCCTGAGGGGTCCCACCTGCGGACGCCGGTGGCGCATACCAGAGATGACCCACCCACCGCAGAACGCTCTGTCCGCGATACGTAAGAGCTGAAGGCCTCAACGCTTACATAATTCCCTTTTCATCTGATTTTACAATCTTTCCAACGTTTCATGGATTTAATGAATTTATTAATTTAACTCACAAAATAAACAAGGAAGTAATTCATGTTTAAGCCAACGTCGAATTTATTTTATGTTACCATTAATTTTTAACAGCAAAGAAAATAACTTTCGTAAAAATGAGAGCGAAGAGTAGTAAATGACACTGTTTAAAGTCTTCGTATAACTGAATGAATTTATGTAGAAAACACCCAACCCACAAACATCAATATGATTGAAAAATGGCTTGGAAAGTTGGGACATATCTTACATTTTCGAACAGCAAGGATACACGCGGAAAAATAGATGTATTTGGGATATTACTGTAGAAAAGTAAATAAATTTCTACTTATTTACTATAAAAAATTGGAAGACCCTCGAAACATTGTTTCATGTCGTTCAGTGTTAAGTCTCGAAGACGAATGAAAGCAGGGAAGGTTTAGACATTCTGGAACAATACAATCACTAATCACTCTGAGCATAGAGTTCAACTATGTTTCTGAAAGTATAACGGAGATCTATTATATTACCACGATCTGTACATTATACTGCAAAGAAATATGAAAAGAAATCCTACACGTTTACCTTACCTTCAAAACGTAATGCATCACATTTTATATATTTTTTTAATTGTGAAAGTACTTGTGTCAAGACGATTGGTGGACATTGCAATTACATACACTTCATCAAGACTTCATTAATAGTCTTTGCATTAAAAATACTCGTTTTAAATTAAGAAATCTCGCTACATCAGCCTCTCTAACAACAATCTTACACTCACATGTTTTCTTCAATAGAAAATATCGAAATGGTTTCAATTGGTCTATTACAGCTCACTCAATGAAATAACTAAATGACGACAGACAAACGTACATTCTATTAATTTTATCATATTACTAAATTGAATATTTACTTTATACATCTGTTAAAAATAGCAAATATAAAACATTTGGGTTCCACTATCTTGCATTAAAGTAAAAAGTTTCCCTGAAAACCGTTTCTAACCGAAAACCCTTAGTATTTTAAATATACAGATGCTTGGAATTTACTACATGACAGGTTTTAAATAAAAATAGACACTATACTATACTTATAAATGAACTTTTTTCTATTCGAGCAAACAAATTTCATGAGAAAAGTTTCATTTATTTTACGGAAAATGTTGAAAATCTCCTAGCGGCATCATGTAAAGTATCCTCCAAAATTATAATATCTTAAAGATCATCAGAACGACAGAACTATATATCCCACTTCTCACGTATTCATCAAGTTTCAACTAAAATACTTTTAAAACAATGGAGTTATGCGTGGCACATTCATATAAACATCAACATAGATATTCATCCATAAATACAAATCGATTTGGGGATACAAAATTGCCTGTATATTCTCTCACCAGCAATGATATTGACCATCTTTAGAGCAACAATAATAGACCTTAATTCTGGCGCATACGCGAAGTTACAGCTGGAAAGAAACTTAAACACGAATTTTATAACCGATATTCGATATCATACTGTTGAAGTGATTCCAGTACTCTAAACAACTACTAAATAGGTAAAAAAATACAATAAAAGTAATCATTTGAGCAATTCCTACCTCGCTCTTGCCTCCAACATCTGCATTTGCATCACTGACCTCCAAACTTCATATCTGGCAGCCATCTTAACTCTGTCTCTACACTAAGTACACTGGCCATTTTGTGCTTCTGAATTGTAAATAGTAAACACAATATTAGTGAATATTATTACACGCTAGTTGGAGCTGATGCATTTTTATAGGAGAGTCTGAATTAAATAGTATTGACTCTACAACTACCCGTACTAATCGTGTCTACGGTATAGCTCTTGTTTCCCGCAGGTATGAAACAATCATAATTTGAAATGTTGGCTTAAAAGATGTAAAATTCATTCTGCTGATGACTGAGTTTTAATCATAACTATTTTAGTAAGATTTGTAGGACAACTGACAATTTAGTATTTTTAGAATGTAATTATCTAACAAGTCACTGAAATATTTAGAAATTCCGATTTCTTATAAACCTTCATTACACTAAAATTATATTAGAATATAATGAATTATAAACTCAATGTTTCTTAAGGAAAAACAGATGTTAAAAAGTGCATCTACTCATCTATGTCCAAATATCCTGAAGTCGTTGCAAAAAGTTTCTTCCGCCGCATTTAATCCGATATATTAGCTTCAATAATTCGGCAATTTCGTAAAGCGTGATGTCTAAATTTCGTTTAGTATGCATCCGATGTTCCGTTAAGACTCCTCCTAAAGGTTATTGGCAGGAAATTACGCAACAGCGGTGCACGTCCGCTGCATAATGCGTCGCGTAGCGTCGCGTCGTGTGAGGCGCGACGTCGGCAGCGCCTGGTGCGAGGCGCATGCGAAGTGTGGCGCCAGTTAGGAAGCGCAGGCGAGCGGGCGGGTGAGCGGGCGGGTGAGCGGGCGGGTGAGCGGGCGGGTGAGCGGGCGGGTGAGCGGGCGGGTGAGCGGGCGGGTGAGCGGGCGGGTGAGCGGGCGGGTGAGCGGGCGGGTGAGCGGGCGGGTGAGCGGGGCGGGTGAGCGGGCGGGTGAGCGGGCGGGTGAGCGGGCGGGTGAGCGGGCGGGTGAGCGGGCGGGTGAGCGGGCGGGTGAGCGGGCGGGTGAGCGGGCGGGTGAGCGGGCGGGTGAGCGGGCGGGTGAGCGGGCGGGAGAGCGGGCGGGAGAGCGGGCGGGTGAGCGGGCGGGTGAGCGGGGCGGGTGAGCGGGCGGGTGAGCGGGCGGGTGAGTGGGCGGGTGAGCGGGCGGTGAGCGGGCGGGTGAGCGAGCGGGTGAGCGGGCGGGTGAGCGGGCGGGTGAGCGGGCGGGTGAGCGGGCGGGTGGAGCGGGCGGGTGAGCGGGCGGGTGAGCGGGCGGGTGAGCGAGCGGGTGAGCCGAGCGGGTGAGCGAGCGGGTGAGCGGGCGGGTGAGCGGGCGGGTGAGCGGGCGGGTGAGCGGGCGGGTGAGCGGGCGGGTGAGCGGCGGGTGAGCGGCGGGTGAGCGAGTGGGCGCGAGGACGGGCGTGAGGGCGGGCGGGCAGATGAATGCGAGGTTATCCTCTGCAGCGAAGGACTCCAGGTGCAAATTCCCTGGTGTGAATTAACACTAAGAATGCTTGTCAGTTAGAATGGATAATTATCAAAATTGACAATTATTAACGGTGACCCATTTTGTTAACGTATATCTATGTTTTAGGGCTCTAGAAGGTTGTAGTTCAAAACCCTTTAGGAGCATTAAAATGTGTTTTTTTTTAGGTGGATGAATTGTGAAAAAAAGAAAATGCATTTGTTATACATTACACTGAGCATCTTGAAGAATCATTGTGTACGGACTTGATTCCATGTAACTTTGTTGTTTTTTATAGGTGATAAATTACTTTCACGAACGTTGTTTCCAAGCCTGAAATCATTTACCTAAATGTTTAGTATAGCTTTCTGTCTTCAGTTAACCTTTCTAAATTATTTTCCCCAAGACATGCTAGATGAGGGAACATACTAGTGAATGTGAAATGTATTTCCACGTCAACACTAATAGTGTAAAATATTTGCGTAAATAAGAACACATGGAGCGCTTGCCTAAGTAATAATTAAGTAAAAAATCTCCTTAGAGAGATTTTTCGTTCATACGAACGGGAATACATCCTCTGACAGATATTGCACTGCCTCCCTTCCGTGACTGAGTGAAGAGTTGCAAGTGAAGGCGGGCGTTGATTCTGGGGATTAATTAAGGAAGTTCTTTCGCAAGTACGTTTTCACCGGAAACATTAATCTTCTCTTCATGGGCCTCATTGGTTTGACACACACATATCCACACAAACCAGAATAAATATTTACGTTGTTGGACGCGCTTGTGCTATGACGTGGAAGCTACCGGTGTCCTTCGCCTATCTCAGAAGAAAATACTTCGACGCTTTCAATTTCCTTGTCGACATCCTCGAGGAAATGGCGAATACAAAGGAATCCGAAACCTTGTGGATTCTACCATTGTTAAATATGTAAACAAAAATAATGCAATTCCAATGCAAATTACACTGTCGCAAAATATGTGTCTCTTAAACAAAAGAACACAATTTCCATATGAAGTTGTAATAATAACGTACTATTTTCTCAATTTCAAAAATAATTATGTAATTATATTTTTATTACAATATTAAATGACAGTTGTCATACATCGTTTAAATCTGTGAACCTGCTGTAAAATACGTCCAACGCGAGGCAGTATCGTACATTCAGGTTATAATTTGTACAGAAGTCATAAAAAGGATCTCACGCAGAAAAAACAAAGATACAAAAAGTATATAATCAGAATTTGTTTGAAGTCTATAAAAAACGGACCAGGAAATCCTGACAATTTATAGTAAACCCTATCTACTGTGAAATCGGAATCCAAGAACTATCAGTAGCACTTCATTCACATATATCTGCATTCCATAATTACAAAAAATATAATTGAAGTTTTGTACAATATAAGGAATATATTTTTGAAAGAAAGACAACAAACAGTTCTCACAATTTTGGAATAAATTTTAGAACGTTCCAATATTTTTTCCTGTAGTGTATGCGATCATTTTGAAAGACAGTTGGGAGAATTTGGAAAACCTTTTTTTATCAAAAGATAGTAAAGAAATGATATGTAAAGCATCACTCCTAAATTTATAAATTAAATTCATACTAAATTCAATTGAGTAATTGTTACGTAAATTTATTTAGATTAAGAATTTGAAGTCATACAGCACAATTATCATTTCCGTTCACATTTTCGTGGACCAATTAAATAGACAATTTCTCTACAGTGCATTTACTTATTTTCTCAAAAAACTATGAAGTAAATAAATATTTGTACAAAAAAAGTTTCAGTTTCGATAGAAGCCTCATGGGAAATTCCTCTGAGAAGTCAACTGATCTCCTGGACGTTGCGCAGAGGCCAAGATTCCGCCGGAAATCTGTGAGGGCCCTTCGCCAGGTAAGGCCCACCGTAAGGAAATCTCAGCAAGTGCAGGCGGAACGAGCGAACGCCGTCTCGGAGATGCGCACTTCCACAGCGAGTACTTCTCACGGCGGCAGTGACTGCGGGATCGGTTACAAGGCGAGGTATCGATATCGCCGGCGAGTTGGCGGGTTTCTCCTCGGGGCGGCGAGGCGCGCCCGCCGCGTCCCTTGGGCCATCGAGTGTCAAATGCGGCTTGAAATGGCAAACCGCTGTGACGGAGCGCCCTCCCCCGGCGAAACGTCTCCCCCCCCCGCCTCCTCTCTCACTCGCCCCGCTCACTCGCTTACACTTCCACCCCCCCTCCGTTTGCTTCTCCTGCTGACATGCTTTCCATTGCATGTTCGATCGCCCGAATGCCCCAACCACTCGGCTTGCCCATCCGCATACTGGAGTGCCCAACAACCGTTCACTTGTCCGTGCTCTCGCCCACTGGCTCGTTCACTTGCCCACGCACTCGCCCACTCGCTCGTTCCCTTGCCTACTCACTTGCCCACCCACTCGCCGGCCTTCTCGCACGCCCCGTTCTCCCTCCTCCTCGCGCCCGCCCGCCCGGGCTTTTGTCTTGTGTCAAACTGGACGCGGCCGGCTCTGGTTTCGTCTGGCGACGTCTGCTGGCGACCTTCCGCATCGCCCGCGCGGTAACAAAGACGTGACACAATGGGGCTGAAATGGAAGCCGCGCGCCGTGCGCACGCGCGTTGCCTCCGCCGCCGCCGCCGCCGCCGCCGCCGCTACTTGTTGAAACCGAAGCTGCGAGGTGAGGCGGAGCACCCTCCGTGTCCCACACGACGCGCCGCCTCGCCTCGCCTTGCCTTGGCGAGTGGCGAGCCGCGCCGCGCCCGGCTGCTGCCCTCCCGGCAGCCGACGAACGGTTTGTCAGAACCGGTGGCAGTTGCCATACATCTCCCGCTGAGAAAGACATCAAATGTCAGCGGCGCGTACGCCGGAGATACGTTAATTTCTGGTGCAGTTACCTCAAAGCTGGCGAAAAATAATGTTAAAAAATACTGTTATTAACTGAATTTTCATTCTTTAAATGTTGGAATTAGATAAATATTGATCTTCCAGAAGCGATCTAGATAGAAAAATATCATTAAATGAATATAAACTTAATCCCATAAAAAATGAATCTATGAATCTATCCCATGAAATAATGAATGAATATACCTTGTCATATAATATATATTTGATGTTTAGAAATTACCTTTATGTAAAAACAAAAATCAAATCCATTTTATTTTCTTTCATTTTTCATAAATTAATAAAGCATCCCCACGAAACACATCTAAGTTGCCAAAAAGAAAAATAAGTCAATCTTCATGTAAGAAATGTATTGCCTCATGTGCTCTGACAGAAAACTTTCAGGAGAGAGAAAATATCGGGCAAATCACAAGTTGCTGAAGAGTGACGAAGCTATAAATAATTATGGAAGAAACTTGAAGAAAAATAAACTAGAAATATTCACATGTAAAGTAAAACTTGCTCAATGCGGAACGTGCATAATGCGGAAATCTGTCTAATGTGAACATGAATCGTGGTCCTGCCAAGCATAAGTTATTCTCTCTTACATTGCATAATGCGGAAACTTGTCTAGTACGGAAAAAAAATACTGGTCCCTAGAGGTTCTGCATTGAGCAAGTTTTACTGTATTACAAAAAAACAAAAGAAGGAAACAGTAAGATATATAGATAGGTTTAGGTAAATAGAAAGATAGAGAGTTTAAAAAGAGATGTATTGCAGATACGGAAGAAGGATTGGCAGTCACTTCATGACTGACTCTCGCAGTGTTCGAAGGAGCATGGTTCCCGAGAGGCCCATGAATAGTGTGGCCACGGTGGGTGTGAACTTCTTGAACCAGGAGGCCGGTGGGAGGGGCGCGGAGGCCAGGGGCGCGGAGGCCGCGGGCGCGGGCGGCGACGTGCCGGAAGTGGGGGGCGGGGCGGGGCGGGCATTCCGATGGGTGTCGTGCGGCTATTACGCTCGGTCAGAGACAGTCGGCGGTTTTTCTCGCGGGATAGCCGAGCGCAGGAGGAAGGAAGGCGCGGCGCGGCGCAGCGCGGCGGGGACGGCGGCGTCGGAGGGCGCGGCGGACGGTAACGCATGAATGGCGGACGCCCGTGAGGACGCGGCGGGGGCGGAGAGGCAGCGGGCGGCGGAGGACGCACCGTCGTCTTACGTGCCGGCCATTCAGCCAAGGACGCGCATCCTGTAGCAGGGTCCGAAAAAGCCGGAGGCCCCCGGCCGGCCGGCCGGCGGGCGGGCGTTGCGGCGGCGGTGACGGAGACGGCGACGGTCAGGAGACGACGTCGCCGCTGCGGAGGCCGCTTCTTCTGCACGGGCGAGCGCGGAGGCGCGACGCAGCGCGGCGCGGTCCGGAGGCGCTGGTGGCGGCGGTGGCGGCGGCGGCGGCGGCGGCGCGAATGAATGGACGAGGAAGGCCGCCGGCCCCAGGGTTTAGTCTCATCGCGAGTAGCTGGCGTTCAAGTTTGACTTTTCAAGACCCCCTTCAATGTTTACCGAGCTTTCGTCACAGCGTTCGCGCAATTCACCATTTTAAGAGGTAAGAAATTAACTTCCATTCTATATTGCGTCAAACTCGAATTAGACAATGCCTCCATCTTTGGCCTGCTCGGGCGTCATAGCCGCCGTTCTGCTCGAGCCCGTTCATCGTGCGGATTGTCCACGGTGTGGGCCTGGCGGCGGCGTATTGTCCGGCCGGCGCTTGCTCGCTCGCGCTTCTTTGGCAGCGCGGGCGAAGCGCGCCCCCCGCCCCGCCCCGCCCCGCCCACGCGTCGCGATCGCGCCCCCGCCCCCACCCCCACCCCTCCCCCGGGACCACGCCCCCGCCCGCGCCCGTGGCGAATCACGCCCACGCTGCGTGCGCTGTGTGCCGAATTCTTTGCCGAGACTCTGTCATTGCCTCCTAATAGCCTGCCGTGTTTACTGAGAGCGTTCCTTGAATAATATCTTTTCAAAACGTCTGTGTATTCAAAAAGCCATTAATTATCGGGAGATGTTTTGTGTTACGCTTCAAATTTCAACATTGAACATGGGGTGAATCATCACCTTTAATGTTTTACAAAAGCATTAATAATATCCTCTTGAAGACAATGAACTACATGTTATTGAGTACCGATCTCGTATCGAATTCGTTCTTACTATCTCAAAATTACAAGTTACAAATTCATTTTAGAGCCCAGGGAAACCAGCGCTGGGCTGACAAAGACGTTACATGGACAATCACCTCCGTTGTCTCCAGGAGTCTCGCAGAGGCCACAGGTCGCCGACCACCGGTTGCGACCGTTATGCCATGAATTAACACTTTTTCCGTTGTCCGTTTAGACAGTGTCGCTGAGATGAAAGAAATCCGAACACACTAGGAGCCGATCCGCTATCGTGGCAGGAGTTGTGGGACGAGAGGAAGGCGCGGCGTTGCGAGATACGGTAATGCACCGGCCGGGGCGCAGGGCGTGTAGCGACAGCGCGATAAGGGCCTACATCCTCCTCCCACAGCCCCCGCCCCCGCCCCCGCCCCCGCCCGCCTTGCCGTCACCGCAGCCCACCGCAGCCGCGCCCGTCTCCAACGGCCTCTACCATCACGCGTCACAAAGTCGCTGACCATTGAGAAGCGAAGGCACTTTCATCATTGTTCCATTACCGACACCCTCTCAACTTTTTCCTCACCTGAAATCATTGTCGACAGGTAATAATCCCAAGGCCATCGATGGATTGATTGATTAGTTTATTCCGGGTGCTAAAGTCATTAGTCCCGTAAATGCTGTGCGTGCGATTTCCTCGGGAGGTGGCGTTAATCTTACTCTACTGGATGGTGAAGTCTACACGTGAATTAGTGGGGATATTCCTCAACCAGTATCTCCCATCAGCGGGCGCCGCCCCAGCCGGGACAAGCTTAAAGCTCCCAATTGGTCTTCCGGCATGTGTGGTAGCACAGTGCATGAACTGTGTTTGTAAGTAAGGGGTGAGGCAAATCGTGTGCGATCCGTGACCCATTGGTTGGGGTTCTACTCCAGCATTCGCATGGAGTTGATTACAGGATCTAGGGAAAACTACGATCAGAGCATCCGACCGCTTGAATACTCCTCCAGACAGTGGATGAACTTGACCCAACTACGTAGATAGTGTCGAAACCGTCGGGACTGGAACGCCAGGACCTCCCGGTCAGAGGCACTGCATTGACATCAGTTGTTCTGAGCCACCTACGCCGATCCGTGGCCATCACGATCACTATTAATATAAACTACAACGAAGAAATTTATACCCCGCTATCGTTTCCGAAGACATCGCTGCACATAAAATAATTTGCAATTAAATCTTCAAAAGTTAGCGTCAAAAGCGTTCTTCGCCGTAAAATTCTTTTGTCCCTATGTCGTTATCCTAGGATTGTCGCTTGAGTCACACAACCGCCGGCATTATTGCCTGCTGGTTGCATCGCTGCCGCTGCCGCGCCGCTTTCTCTACCGCAGAGTTGCATTTCGCGAAAGAGTTGACGAAAGCCGGTGCTTGTTATAAAACCTGAACTTGTTAAATCAGATACGATCAAGACACATTAAAATGTCAAAACGTGTATACAGTAAGAAAAGATAAAATCGAAGTTCACCCATGTGAAGAAAATGATAAAAAATTGAGTATTTTATATTTGTACAACGAAACGAAAAACCACGGCCATTTGCTTTTTGTCGGCACGGTGCTCAGGGTAACAATAAGTCTCGGAGAATAAGAAGAAAAACCCGCTCAAGACATCTTTATAAGGCTTGAATATTCTTACCCTTGAAAGCGCCGTGCGCTGTCGTGTTTCGTCGATAACGCGTCTATTTTATGGCTGATTCGAGGTGCGCCTACCCACGGCAACTGCCATAGTGAATAACCGTCCACGAGGGAGTAGATCCCAACCTTTTTATAATGCGAGCCACTTTGGTTCTAATTTAGCATTATTGATCTTTCACATAAATAAGTTCAACACTTTTAGAATAGATAATGTCCGATGAAATTGCTGCTTCCAGATAAATTTATACTGCACAACGGTATACAAATTGGAGATTTGTCATATGGAAATACAAATATGCCAGCCAGCTATTCGGGAGAGAAATATTATCTTCGCGTTTGAAATTTCGAGAATGCAGCTGCTAGTTTCAGAATTGTGAAGTTGTGCTACCTTCAGATTTTTACCAAAAGTGTTCAATAACTTTTTTTAAATTGGAAAATCTATGTGCTGCATTTTGGTTTCAGGCAAACTTAAAATTTCAATTGTAAACTAAATATTACTCCTTGAAGAGAATTTGTGCACGTTTTTTATACTAAAACCTATCTGACTCTAATTCTTGCGATTATTTTTATTTAACAAGTTGTATATATACATTTCACCGTTGTCCAATAAAGAAACACTTCTGAAAGTATGGGGAAAATAGTCAGCATTGGCTGAGAATAGTTGTCAAGAGGAATACAAACAAACAATTACAGTTAACTATTTTTTAAGTTATTATTTATATTGAATTTATTGTACAATTGAAAACTTTGAAGTAATTGAGTCTTCTGCGAATGAAAAGAGATAAATAATTTTTATCATTTTGCTTTATTGCTTGTTCTTTTAAAACTCCATACGTCTCTTCATCTGTATGTTAGAAAGTGCCCAATTTCATGTCAAACATAGAACGAAAGAGAATGACAGAAATCTACTTTTAAGCGTCTTATTAAGGTAGGAATGCATTTATCGGAATCATGCTGAACAAAGAATGATCTTTAAATCACGAAATTTTCTTCAACTTATTTACGTTTTATAATGAATATTTTGAAGGATTTTGTGTGTATTAATTTATTCACAGACCAATAAAATGATATGCAGAAATCTATTTCTCGAGTGAATGTAGAAGCAACACTTTTTTTCTACCAAAAGTTCGTAATCAGTTTTTCTTTGGCTTTTCAGAATCAGTTATAATTATTTTAAAACAGACGGATGTTCATCAAAGAATTATTTAAATAATGTAATAAAATCAGGGCAAAAATCGAAGTTTTTCGTGAATTACACTTAGATTACTATTTCAATGATCTTCAGCTGAACTTAATGAAAACAAGGGGCCACTTTTCTTAAACAAAATTCTAAAAACTAATCAAACAACAAAGAGTATTTTGTAGACTCGCAAGACTGTAGTGGTAAGCGGGTGACACCCAACCGGCCTGCCCGTGCTCACACTAAAGAACCGCGCGAACCGGGACACGGTCGTGCACCAGGGCAGCCCGCTCGCTCGCCGCCCGCGCCCCCGCGCCCAAGTCCACGTCGCATCGGGCAGGGCCTCATGGGCGCGGGCGCGCGGGGTGTTAGCATCTGCACGCGCGGGGAGCGCCGGCGATGGCCGCCGCGATACGGCCGCTGTTTAGAAGCGCAGCGAGGCACGGGCGCGGGCGGCGCGGCGCGGCGCGCAGCGAGCGGCGTTTGACAGCGCGCCCAGCCGGGCGGTGGGCACTCGCGCCCGCGCCGCCCGCGCCGCCCGCGCTCAAAACCCACAATGGCCGCCGCGGACGCAATCGCCCGCGCTCATCGCCAGCTACGTTTCAGCGGCCGCCACGACTAATAACCGATGTCAAGCGCTCTTAGCGCGGCCGGCGGCGCGGGCAGGGCCAGGGGCGGGCGATGGTGGCAGCACTGGTGACGATTGAGGAAGGGGGCAAGGGACCACGAGGAGGCGGAGTATATGCAACACGCTGCAGTCGCAGAATAAGGCAAGCCCAGTTCGTGATAGCTGTGTCGATTATAGTAGTGTGGGCCTGATAACGGAAGCTGAGTACAGAATGAGCTGCCGCCGTCTTGGAAAACGAACGGGTGACGAAGTCCAAGCGAAAGCTAGGAGAGTAAGGCGGACGTGGCAACGGTGACAACAAGGCTTACGCGGACTCGGGTATCTTATGGACGACGACCGTTCCCTGCCATCGCCGTCACCCCCACGGCATGGGCGGAGGGACTCCCGGATCCGTATCGCGGCCTCCGCCCGCGCCGCTCTCCGCGGCCGGCAGGTTCACCTGCCGCGTCGCGCTAAACGCGTTCCAGCTACGCCGACGACG
Source organism: Acheta domesticus (assembly GCA_031308135.1). Taxonomy (NCBI): domain Eukaryota; kingdom Metazoa; phylum Arthropoda; class Insecta; order Orthoptera; family Gryllidae; genus Acheta; species Acheta domesticus. Next base: position 249,344,164 of record JAHLJT010009436.1, on the reverse strand, counting down.
ACCGCTGTGACGGGAGGGGCTGATAAGATCCCTGGAGCGACCGCAATCTCCTCGTACCTGCTCTGGGTGGGAAGCCCTGTCAACCTCGGTGCCGGGTTAGGATATTTTTATTTGTCCCCATGTGATCCCTGCACAGCGTGAAAAATTAAACATTTACAAATGAACTGAATTAATTTCTCAATAAATTACCTAAGTTCATTTGTAAATATTTTATTTTACAAGCTGTATTATTGAGAAATAAATTACTTAAATGAATATCATGACGATAAAATTGATGTGTTGACGTTTTTTTCCATTCGATAAAAATGACTTTCATAGATCTCGGTTTGGAAGTGTTGATACTCTCAGTCAAGTGTTACATAAAATGAAACATTAAGCCATTTATATACAAGTTATAAAAACGAATACAAAAAGATGATCTAAACCAGAACTGTTTTAGGGATATAAATGTCCACTTAACAGCAAACAGAAAGCCAACGTTTGAAAGAAAATGAAAAATGATGAAATAAAGCACTTAACACAACTTCAGTAGTCAGCCGCACACAAAACGACGAAGTTGTGGGTCAGCTTAAGAAACAAACAAAAAACACATATCTTCGACATCAATATATTTTTGTAGCACAAGCGAAAAAAACACATACAACCGGTCACCTTTCTAGCTTCCCAAAGCGCCAAGTCAAAAAACATTATAGGCAACAGAACCCAACTGTACGTTGTCACAATAATTCCAGCAAAATACCTGGTTAATTCTGCAAGTATCCAACAAAACTCGCTTCAGAATGTTCACCCGGTCGTGGCGCCCCCGCCCATTACCGCGTGTAATATCTTGATAATCGTCGGGCTAATTTATCGCCGCGCGAGGCACGCGGGCAGGAAGAATAACCGAACGCCCGTTGTGCCATCGACACGGAATTTATTACGCGTTGTCTTCCCGTAGTGAAATCCGCGTTTTGATTCTGCTATCTGTGTTAGCTCTCGGAATGATTTAATACAAGGAACCAATAATACGAGGTCAGGATCGTGCTGTCCATGTATCATGCATCTCGCGTATCGCCAGCCCGCATCTCGCCGGCGTTCCCGGGCTTGGGGAATATTTCTCCATATACGCCACGTATCGGGCCGTAAGTGGTTCTATCAATACCAGTTTATTGCCCGCGGATCGCAAGAGGGAGATTTATGGGCTCGCGCGGGGCGCGGCGGGAGACGTGGAGAGCCACGCGTGTTAGGGCAGACCGCAGCATTCGCGAAGGACAGTTCGGCACTTTTTGCCATGATTTGTAAGCACACACGTTGTCAGGAAGTTTTGTGCATTATGCCAAGTTGAAAAATTGGAGGAATAACTGAACGAGTGTGAAATCCTTCTGATAATTAATTTTCTAATATTGTTATTTCAAATACTATTTTCTATGACTTCCTAAATGTCATAACACAATTTTATACTACGTTTTGTACGCGGATTGATAGAAATCGTGATTTGAGGGGAAATAAAAGTATTCTATAAATTTCGAATTAACATGTATTTTTATAAAATTGGTTAATTTACATCTTCTGCTGTCATTCAATTTATCGGACGCATCAGAAACTCTTAGTCTGAACATTTTATTAAATATTCAAAATGCATTACATTTATCATTGCATAAATAGTTTGATCTATTTCTTCTATTCTATTTTTCACCTATTTTAAAGATAAATTCTGATTCACAACACACAATTTTTATTGGATTTACTGCCGTAATACATTCAGTTCAAATATAACACTTGCGATCGTAACCACGTATCATAAACCCAAGCGACCTTAGATGACCTAAGTAACACACTCGTAAAAGATCTCAGCATTTGTTGACATGGCACGACTTAGTACTATGTAGCGTTTAGAAAAAGCATTTAATAAATACACGCTCATTTCATGCAAATACTTTGTATTTCATCATCAAAATTATACAATTTCAAACATTTTAATTATAAAACAAGGTGAGAAACTGTTTGAAGTAATCCAAATCTAATTATTCAAAATATTGAAATTCCATTATTTGTTCTATTACTCTTCCTTGAAGTTCCAACTTTTATCGCTTTGTTCCCTTGCACATGGCAAAACATTTTATCTTATGAGGGATTGAAATGCCGAAGAACTTACACTAGTATCAGGAAACCCAAATTAAATTATTTTGAAAAATAGTCTTCTAATAATTTAAAACCCATAAGTTAGAATGCATGAAACAGATATCTCCCTTTCATTACTAAGTAATAATAGGGAGAGATTTGCTGGAATAATTTGCTGCATAATTCTTACGCAGCATGAACGAGTGCAGACACATCTAAAAAAAAGAAATTTAGGAAATATGAAGTAAAACTCTCCGAAAAATTATTATAAAATGTTTAAAGGGCAGAATAATGTCTTCTGAAATAAGACAATTTTTCAGCAATCAATCAGTAGGTCAGTGGAGGAAGCGCGAAAAGAAATACGGAACCACCACAAATAAAGAATTGCCCCCGAAGTGAGAGAGGAGGTCCCTCAAGCAAAACGCAGCTCAGGTCGTCTAATGACATGCGATGGTGGGAATGAACAGCGGAACAAGGCAGATTATAAGCCTAGACAAAGCAGAATAAGTAGAAATAGTTTTATAGAAATACATCGTCCTGACATTTTCGCAGAAACTTCTAATATTTTTATTTCGATTCAATTTGATTGGGTCTCACAAGATCATTACTGGTCAATATTCATGTTCGTGTATTGGGACGATTATTTTGGCAGTGGCATTTGTTGGTTAATTTTTCAATGATGTGTATTATTTTGTATTCTTTAGAGCTAATTTTCTAGTTACATTTACTAAAAATATTCATGAATCATTCTGAAGCTACTTCTATAACTTAGAAACTCTTACATTAATGGAAATTAATTTGCACAAGAAAAATAATGCGAGAAATGCTGCATGCAGGAGTACACGTTAATCGTACGTATAGCTGGAAACATGGGGAATTTCGTATATTTTTACATTATTCTTTCATTGTGCCTTTGTGCAAGTGAAATGCTTTTGTCAAGCGTATAATGCGACCAACACATTTACGCCTATAAGCAATTATCTTCCACAAATAAGCTGTCCATTCGTTATCATACATCATATCTGCAGCACAAATGTAACTTACGTAGTACAAGAGATATGCCGTTTAAAAACTGTCTTAAATCCACTTCTCATAAGTCTTCGGCCATTCCCCCCGGTGAACGACCGCTGCCATCAACATTAATTGCTAAAACACGAATCTATCTCCTTTTTGTATTAACAAGAGCATCGTACAACACGGCCGATACATTCGATAGTTCTCGAATCCACACAACGCTCGCTAATCGGTCGTCGACTCCAACCCGCGGAGGCCTGCGAGGCTGCGGCCGGTCGGCGCGCCGCTCGCCGCGCGCAACGCCGCGGGACTTTTCGGCCTAGCGCTGCCGCCGCCGCAGCCACCGCCGCCGAGCCGCCTCGGCACCTGTACGGCGATCCCCCGCGTCGCGGAACATGAAGATGGAGCTCACGCAACACAACGACGCGCTTATCGTCTCATCGGTCAAGTTTTCATGCGCGTTGACACGGGCGATAGATTAAAATAATTGCGCGCTGATGGATCGGACGGAGAATAAATTTGGTTCTTCGAAGTGGGTGCGTCGCGCTGAACCACGCCGCGCCTGTCAGTGGATGACGATGAAATGTCGATGCGCGGAACGATAGCTAAAAGAGTTTGACGTTCGTGGTAAGTATGTTGAAGTACACATTTATTAGCGATAATTATAGACCTGCGGAGCTATCTGTCCGGTATGAGAGACTTCAACGCTGGATGGGAAAAGGAACTGGAGGAAGGAACAAAATACTGTACATTTATTTTGATTGAATGTGAATACTATGTATAATATAACGATAAACATATATCCCCTGAAATTTGTAATATCATCAATGAAAAATTTAATCAAATTTATCAGTGCAAAATAATATTTTTCAATGTGAATAATAAGATTGTTATTCATTTAAAGAACAATTGCATAAAATCCATTAAAATATGCTTTACATAATTGTATTAGTCAAGTATGCTTGTGTGTTTAAAATTATAATATGTATTCCACAAATACTTGACCCAAAATATTGTTAGATATTGGAAGAATGTGTATTCCAAATGACACACTCTCCTCCGGATCTTAAAGTGCCAATGATTTATTTCATTCCATTATTGGCAAAACTATTATTAAGACAAAATGTTACGCATGAAGAGCCACTTTAGATAATGTTAGGTTAACGAATTTTCTCGCAAACAATCTGTACCAGTCTATTCGCTCATTCTTCTCCTTTTCAATCCTGATGTTGTTTACACATTGCGTTAACGTAGCATTTCTGCGGAATTTACAGCATCATTTCCGCAACATTAAAAAAAATTAAAAGCTCGCGCACATAAATTTAATTAATTCTTCCAGCCATTAAGCAAAGCAAAGCCGGGAGGCTGTTACTTCTCTCAGGCAAGTCCAGCAATCCATGCAACCCACCAATTTTTTCCCCGGTGGGACGAGATCTCCTGAAATTAGTAAGCCGCGCAGGTAACGGGCAATCTGCGATAATTCATCCGGGGAAACCGGCGTTTGACAAAACACGTGACCCGCCCGACGGCTCCCTTTGCGGCGCTCGTGCGCGGGCAGCGGGTGCGCGCCGCGCAGCGCGGCTGTCACTCATCCGCCGCGCAGGCGCACTGGCCTTCCCTCTCGCGCGCGGGGCCGCGGACGGTCAAGGGGTTCCCAACAGCGATCAACCCCAACAAGAATAAAAAAAAACAGATATCCTATCCACTCATTTCTAAACATTTCTGCAAGTATTAATGCTTCTTAGAGGTGCTCGGTGAGTCCCCTCGTCAATTGTAGTGTTCAATGGATTTAGTTTATAGTAAACTAGGTGTAAGTCAACAAAATAAATGGAGAGTTGTAAAAACTGAACTTTGTGTTTTGAAAAATGTCTTTTTTACTGTTACGATTTTATGACTTTTCACAATAGGAATCAGTTAATTGTACGTCTGGATTTGTTTTAATAGATTTTCATTTAGCCTCTTATAGATTAGGACAGTCAACTTTTTTTGTATTTTGCCTTATTTTTGCCATATTTTCCCTTTCCTTCTTTTCTTCTAGTACCGATCACGATGAAGCTGGAAACATATCTGGAAGCCTTGGATAACGCGAAGCACAGTCGTGTTTTGTCTTTCTAGTGAAAGCGGAGGCTCGATGGCCAGGTAGTGTCAAGAATCTCAATACGAAAGCAAGATGACGCCTTCCTACATTTAAGAATGGCCTCTGATCCCTTCTGAGGAGAGAGCTCTCGTTAAATTGATGTGCCCTTCTCGGGACTAGAGATTTCACAAGTGTGAAGAACGAAAAATGTAATACTGTTTTCGCTTATGTCATTTTAAGATTCAAAAGGGAGTCCACAATAGCATTTCGTAGAGGCAGCGTTGCGAGTAAAACAAATCCGTAGTCACATCGAGTGGTCACGTGCAAGTACAAAGATTACAAATTTCGTTTCCTTCCACCTAAGTAATAATATAAATTTTGACTTAGAATAAAAAATGTGAATAATTTTATTTATAAATGTTTTACAATCATTCCTTTTCAATGGTGATTTTTCATTGTTTAAATGGCTTTTGGTACTCCTATTTTAGCCAGAATAAATGCCTTTTGGCAATGCCTATTTTAAGTAAAATAAATACCCAAACTTTCGGGCTCTAATGATGTTCAAGGGGTCGAATAGAAGTCAATATCCTAATATAAACCGGCTATACATCGATGTATTCAACATCAAGCTTCCATTGATTACAAAAAATATTTATTAATGAACTGCCTAACTGTTTTCTGATTGAAACCAACAACACATACTAGTATATTAATAAATTTAAAATTTGCTCCCTATCTTTCGTATCCGTCAGTTCGTATTTTACGTGAGATATTTAAAAATCTCAAGAAATTGTAACAATTTATTCCCAGTGTTATTCTCCCTTGCGCGAGATAATACTCTCCGCAATACGCATTGCAGACATGTTAAGGTCGGATAAAAAAATCGCTTAATATTTTGCATCAATAAAGAATAGAAACTCATCTATTCAGAAACGGAATCATCATTGAAAATGGAGATATTTAGGAAAATATTAGAATACGAAAGTGAAGAAAATGTTGCGGGGTCGAAGAAGCAAAGGATTTGTTTAAAAGAGGTCGACGAAAGAAACTGGAATTCCTGCCATAGAGAGTAGTACAACCCATATGATATCCTCTTAAAGGAGAGCCCACCCTACAATATCCTTTTACCTCATTTAGCCTCGTTAGGCAGCGTACATAATTTGAACAGAAACTATAACAACTGATGTCAATAAGGGAGGCTTTCCAAGAAAATTAATACTGTATTATTTAGGTTATTAAATTTTGGCTAATAATATGTCTCTTTAATACTTCATATGTTTAATAGCCTAAATAACACTAATTAGTAGTACAACAAAAAGAGAATAGTAGTACCAAACAGATTAGTAGTACAACCAATACAAACAAAAACATTAGATGTTACATTACTATTAGGTTTTCGATAGATGAGTGGTTCCATACGTACTCAAAGGCGTATACTGTGAATTCTCCTTGCCAACTAGGACATAAAATGGTGGAATCCGCGGCGTAAAGAATGCGCTACTTCTCTGTATTTATAGAATCTTAGGGCTACAAACATTCGAATTGTCAAGTAGGTTATTTACATCAACAACATACGTGATAAAGCTATACAACTTTTATGACAGCTGAGTCACTAATTTCTCGAAACCTGGTGCTAATCCTTCATATTACTAAAACTTTATTTAATTCACATTTGCAAGAATAAACTCTTCTAGTTTCAAAATTTATTTAGGCGCATATTCTTCACAAAACTGGACCTTGAGACTTTTTGAATATTGATTTTAGACCAACTTTTTTCGAAGATTTAATGTAATTCGGAAAATTATTATTAATTTTTTGTCATATTATTTTTGTCGGTTTGGAAGTTATTGACAGAAAGTACTTTAAATTGGATTTTACTACGCAACACTTTCCTATAATTTGTAAAATTTAAATCAAGGTTTGACTACACAATTACGTTATTTTTAATTAATTTTTTGCGTAATAGTACTTTGCAAATAAATTGTTGAACAAATAAAACTAGTGGTGCGACAACAACCCACTACTTTCTTGTATAATTTCTAACTTTCGTAACTCCCGAAAATTCAAAGAATTCAATGTCACTTTTGAGAAACAAAGTATAATTCGTTACTTCAAGAAAAAGTATTGCGAAAACTTTTATTTTTTCAGAAAGTTAAATATGACTTTATTTGAAGCTATATTTTTTTAGAACAGAAGACATTAAGAAGCCATGGTGGCTTACTACATTGTCCAATATGCTTCATCTGTCCAATTCCAATTCCATGATAACTAAAGATTCATGACATTGTTTCTGAAGATAGGAAAAGGTTCGTAAACACACAGTTTGCTTACTATTAATTCTATAACTAGTCTATGTTAATGGAAGTAACAAAAAATCTTATATTTTAGTGGAAATAACACTACATCTTTTCACAACTAGCAAAAAAACTCAAGGGGTTACAAGTGTATGTTTTATGTTTGGCATACAATGTTCAACATTGGTTACAATATGTTCATCATACGACCTAATCAAAATCTCATCTCTTTGTAAAATGTCTTCTTAATTTCGTCAGGATTCTTTCTTATATTATTGACGATTTACTGTATGACAACTCTACTGGTGCGAAAAAAACATGAGATATAATTCGCAAGTTTTGATATTTTATATAGCCACATTATTTTAAACGGAAAATTCCTTCAATAATGACAAACGTTTAACTAAAAAATTAAAAGGATGAGCGCTAAAAACAGCTTGATCATTAAATCTGAAGCAGTACACTTTTCGAACCACTTACTCCTTAGCAGTTTCTTTTTGGATATTTAAACGCTGGGATAGGTATGAGACGAATTACAATATTTTATTTTGTAAGCCCATTTAGTTATAAAACGATTCCGACTAAGGCTAAATAGTCATTACGTAATTAGTACTCGTACGTAAACTACGATGACAAACATACATACTGCAATATTCCACACTACTCTTTATTCACTACACTGAATCTTCGACTCTTGATTTTCAATAGCCACTATGTTTACATATTTCGTCTATTTGGAAAATATACGTCTTAAGAGAATAAACCCATTTTTAACCAAATTCTTGTCCATAGTCATCTAATTTCTAGGCCAATTCCAGCCATTTCTTAAAGAGCACCAAAACGAACAATTCACATTTTCCTCAATATTTACAAGACTTTTCATGTACATGTTATGAGGCACAATATTTAGAGAGCCTTTCAATTAACACGATGACTTCCTTTTAGTTTCTGTATCATCTATATTTTTATGCAGTACTTTATTAAGAACACCTACATTGTTTAAACTTCTTTAAATATATTTCTCGGCCATGAATATCTGATCGAAAGCAAGCTTTTGGATTATCGTAGAGAATTGAACTGGTCTCCAGAAAAGGAGCTTCCAAAAAATGGAGATTCCAAAAAAAATTGCAGCCTTTTTCAGAATATTTGGTTTAAGCGTTTTCGAACATTTGGAATAAGCGTCATTTATAGGTATTTGAAAACGTTTCAGGGTTTTTATACTCAAAAGATAGGTTTTTGAAAAGCCGTCAGTAAATGTACTTTGAAACTTACTGTTAGCAAATATTAAACAGTGAAATACTACTATAAAGTAAATATTAAGGACGTAGAGGTATATTACAATTCTGTAATCTTTGAAAAATCAAAAGAATATACCAAAATGGCGTTTCCGTCATATTATTCAGAGCTATCGAAGACTATCCTTGTAAGAGGTTTAAAAGAAAACTTTCGAGAGATTTTTGAGAAAATACTTTTTCGAAAATCAGTACGTAATATTAATTAAAGAACTAGTTGTGAACAATTTTGCACAGTTGTACAATTTATTTCAAGAAAAAAGTGTATCTTGAATAAAGTAATTGGGTAAGGGAGGGCCAAAAAATTAAAATTATTACTAGTTTCGAAACTTCGGATTTAAAAGGGAAAAAAGGTTCCAACGCCATTTTTTGTGTATATTTCACTCTGTTTAACACTGCCAGAGATGATAGATATATTATTTTACTACACGCTACTCTGATTGAAATATTATCCCAATCCTTTTTAAGGAATTCAATATTTTTGCTTAAGTGAATGACTGAAATTTCGGCAAATTCTCACAAATTACTGATATTACTAACAACTTAATTAGAATGAGAGTCAATAACAAACTTATTTTATTTAAGAATTAAGTTGAGAATGACAACTCTTTCGACACTCATTTCAAATAATCAGGAGATAAAAAGCGTTTACAGGTTAATTAGTCTCGTTGAATAAATCAAATTTGTTGAATTGAATACTCAACTGTTGCAATCATTCTTATTTGCTACTTGAACAGTATTACTTGAATTGAAGTACACTCTCCATAAAGTTGATGTCACCTTTTTTGTTGAGTCAATGTCACTTTTGGAATGTTCTGCCGTAGACTTGCGTTTATAAATCACTGCGAGATCATGCTTTCCTGAATATAGCGGGAGCTAACATTTGAACATTCCTTCATGGATTTCGTTCAGTCTTTCGTGTTCCATACATGATTTATTAACCAATTGAGTTACCCTGACCGTGAATTTTCCGAATGTAAATGTCGCCAATACAATGTCTAGCTTCAGCCTTCACACATTCCTCAAAAGAGTTTCAATGTAAAAATTACTATCACTTAACTACAGAAAATACCTCCCTTTTTAATGGAATTAAACACTATTCTAGCTACAAATTTTGAGCCATTTTTGAGAAAATTACGGAAATGCTATAAGGGGGTATCATGTAAAGTAACGGCGAAAATTAATACATCCTATTTCAAAATCAAGAGGCCGTGTCATCAACCAGCAGCCTGCGTACGCTTTGTCCGCTAGAGTTGTTCACGGACAGACAATGGGCACACAGACAGACGGACGTTTTGTCGTAAACCAATTTTGGTATCAATGACCCAAACGTGGAATCTGAACTCAACGTGTTAGAGGAAGCAATTTACTACATATTGCAAGAAGATTGATTCTTTTTGTCGGTATCAGAGTCACACAAAAGAAACTGTCGAAAAATTGCCGTTTGTTTCCGGAGGTGTACATTAATTTCTCTTTACTGTATAAGTACTAGCGGAACCCAGCAGAAAGTGTTCTGCTCTTTCTCCCCACTCTCATCTCAATCTCCATCTCTTTCTCCCCCTCTCTCTGCATCTCCGTCTCTCCCCTCTCTCTGCATCTCCGTCTCTCCCCTCTCTCTCCTCTCCGTCTCCCCCTCTCTCTGCATCTCCGTCTCTCCCTCTCTCTACATCTCCGTCTCTCCCTCTCTCTCCGTCTCTCTCTCCTCTCCGTCTCTCCCTCTCTCTCCATCCATCGTCTCTCCCTTTTCCTCTCCGTCTCCCCCTCTCTTCCTCCCCCTCTGTTTCTCCTCTCTTTCTTCTCTCCCTCTCATTCACATTTAGTTGCAGATTCTGCACGTCTCTGTGCAGGTGGAGTACTTGCCGGACCAGCAAACATGCAATAGAATGTTCAAGATCTCATCTCGTAGATTATGGTGTGAGGAACGTTTCTTTAATCCCTTTGGCTTCAAAGTTTTAGTTTTGAATGCCCTAGAACGCTTTGTTTAGGAGTTATTTAACGATTTAGATTCAAAATTCTTACCGTGTATAGCGGTTTGCATTTCACTGAAAATGTACAATGTTAAATTTACATGTGCCATCTAGCGCCATTTTTTTGATATTTTAATAGTTATTCTCCTATTCGGGGCGGAGATGAATGCAACAAAACAGAGGTAATTAAAATTGGTCCAGCCGTTCTTGAGTTATAAATGGTGTATCTAACATAACTTTGTTTTATTAGTTTAAGAAAGTACAAATTCTTTAAAAATTTATAATTTTAGAGATAGCGCAATTCTTGGACATCTCCCTTCAAATTAATTAATTTGATTTTATAGCAAGGATGTAAGTAATATAATTCATCTCTGGTTCATCAGGAATGATTTTTACATAGTTCTATTAACACTATATGCCTTTCAAAATAATGAAAATGTTTCCTATTTCCAGTTTTACTTAGTTTCAACATTGTGTAAGGAGATGCCAAATACCCACAAGCTTTAAATATGAAATAATCGGCCACTAGCTTTAATGAAGATTTAAAAGATTAAATTATTAGAAGTTAATTATTTATCGACAATGAAGTACAATTAATTTTAAAGACTACCTAGCCATTTTACACCTCAGAAAATAGAAACATATTACTCATATTCATATATTTCTAATCTGGAATTGGTGGCGTCTTAATCTCAAAATTAGAGGGTGATCTTAAAATATTGGCTGATTATTTAGAGGAATTCTACGTCCAATCGTGTCTTATATAGTCTACGTGTATTATAATTGTTAAAACGTAGCCCTAGGCATTTCACATCTATATATCCCACTTCAAAATTGAAATTTTCCATTTAATTAATTAATTGCAGTTAATCAGACCGATTAACCGATTCTACAGTTCAGAGGGAACTCAACTACGCGGCAGAGAGGAACGGCAGAGGGTGATGGTGGCGGCGCGCGCGTGCAGGCGTGAGCGCGAACACGCGAGACACGGAACCGGGCGCTGCCGCCGCTCGATCACGCGCGAAATTATGAATAACCGACGGCGGCAGCACGGGCGGCGGCGGCGGCGGCGGCGGCGCTGGCGGAGGCACGGCCGCCTGTTAGCTCCCTGCCGGCGCCGCACTTTATCGCCCCGCCGCGGGCATACGTCAACGAGCTCAGCTCCGCCGCCCTCACCCTCACTCCCGCCCTCGCCCTCGCCCTCGCCAGCCACCCACAGCCCCCTTTTTTCTGCCTTCCACCGGCAGGAACCCTGCAACGTTCGAGAATGTCTGTCACTCATTATCTGGCGTCGTCTAATTGTCATTGGCAATTTTACTCCTTTGCTCTTCGGTACGCCTCCACAATCAATCTTTTTCACTTACTACTCAAAACCACACACGCTCCAGTTCGACTCTGCTGAGGAAACACCTGCTAGGATTAAAACAGTCGCACAATTCCGCATGGACTATACTCAATTTTTTATGCGTTTTTGAGTTTAGAAACTATTCTTTTACAGGAAAGGATTGCTGGTTTTATTGTAAAAAGTGATTCCAAGACAAGTTTTTAAATAGGAGTTCATTTCAATATTGTCCGCCGTCTTCGAAAGAATTATAATATTTCATTAAGCGATTAGAACCAAAATATCTTAATTCTTATGCCACTTCTTTCTAAGCCATCAATTGCATAAGGTAAAAAATACAATTTGACAATTTTTCCCCTTATTCTGTTACCATACTTCTGTTCACAATACTATTTATTTATAATCATAGAATTACATTTAAAAATGTATGCTAAGTTTATTTCCTACCTCTCTTTAATACTCTTTTATTCTTCTTCCTTTTCTCCGTTTTCTTCTGAATACATTTTACTTGCTGATAAATATTAGGACGTTAGACTGAATGGTAAATCTGTCTTATTAAGGGGAAACCAAATACTCTATATTTTATTTTCTGCCCACGTTTGAACAGTTACGTGAACAGTTTTATTTATTCTATAAAAAAATGTCATCTTCTTTTCAACATAAGCACTGGAAACAGATGAAATTAATTACTCACCTTTATTACAATCTACTCCTCCTACTTCAAATTTTTGATGTCTTTTCCTAAACGAAAAGATTAGGCACTGGTGGTCACGCAAGTACTCAAGATCTCGGCACCCACTATTAGTAATGAAGAACAAAATATGAAGTGAAGACGTAACTACCACTGCGATACGCTTGCATCCAATGAAAGACATCAGCTAACCTGTGAAGTGCTGGAGTGGAGTCGGGTCATCACGCCAGTCCTTTCGTGGCCGCACCGTCGGACGTCAGGGTGCGGCGTTGCGGTCGGTCGGGCTCGCAGCTGCCACCGCGGGGGCGGACGGGGGTGTGAACCCGGATCTCTCACAGCCGCCGCGCGACGACTTCGACTGAGGCGGCGACGGCAGGGCGTTTTTCTCGACGTCGGCGCGTGCGTAATCATGTGATCGATTAAGTCGGCCCGTCGGTTGGAATGTGTCGGTTGGTCGGGCGGGCGGGCGAGCGGGCGTCGAGCGAACGGCCAGCCCCGATCTCGCATGTGTTACACTTGGCGGCTGAACCGCTGCTGGCGTCTCGCGGCTTCGGTGATATATCTGCCCGCGGCGGTGAACAAGCGCGCGCGCGCTGTTCGCTCTATGAGATCTATAGGCGTTGCATGCACTTGTACGCGCTATCTCCGCATTACAATTGAGCTGAGAAACACTTCGAGGCCCTTGTTGTTTTTTTCGCAATCGCCTCCGACGTTGCTAAGGGTCTTTACGCCTCGCAACAAGTTGTTAGTGCCTCAGATGGCCAACCGCATGTTGATGAGAGCTTAACTCATTCTTTACCTTTTCGCCTACCTTCTCGTCGCGTTGTTTTATGCAACACGGCATCCTTGGAGAAGGACAAGGGGCATTACATTTTCAAACTTTGATTTTCCTAAGCTTTGGACAACGATTGGGAAGAACTCGGTGATATACGATTCAAGAAACGAAACATAGAACTTTATTATCTTTTTATTAAATTCAGACCATCAGATACAATGCTGGTCTGAATGATGGTCACATTTTGTGCCCAATAGTCTCACAATTTCGTAAACACTTCCTCGAACGAATAAACATTATCGATAAAAACACTTCGTATAAAATGTTGAGTATATGCGATTCAATAATTATCAATATTTGTCTAGCAATATTTTTGCCTTTTTCATTTCACAAACGTAGATAGTATATTTTAAACTTGCACCGAAAAACTTTGTTTAGAGGTGTAAACATAACTTCCACTACATTATCTCCATATCCATACAAACCACCCATGACTTTTCCTTGTACGTCGTTAGTTACAAAGAGCAGGACAATTTTGTTTTGCTACACATGCAACACGCAGTTAATCAAGCACGCACAATGGAAAGTAACACAGATCTCCGACACCGGGAAATGTCACATAAACCAGGCGCCGCCGCTCGGCGACCACGCGCCTTTCCAGCGAGGCGGCGGCGGCGGCGGAGGGTTGAGGCGTTGCGCAAATCGCCTCCGCGGGCCCAACCGTTCAGGGCACCACCGTCGGCGAGGTGCGGCAACGTCTATGTGCACACACGGAGCCCGCCTACTTGTGTGCCTTATCCTTTATTTCAATAATAATACTCGGTAATTGGCTTTATCGTACAAATGGGCAACTATTCGCTCCTAGCAATGCAATTCGCATTTCGCCAGGTGTTACTAGCGAAGCCATTTACAACGGTAGTCGTTCCAGAAAATTATCACGATTGTGATTGAAGAGAAATTATTCACTAGAAAAAACGATGAGGATTTTTTTCGAACGTATACATTGCGAAAAAGTCGGAATGAAGTCGTTTTGCCCTCCCTTCCATCGTACATTGTTTTCCTCCGTCCATTCCTTCCCTCTCCCATTCCTTCTTCCGCCAATCCTTCTTCCGCCATCCATTCTTCCGCCCTTTCCTTCTTCCGCCCATTCCCTCTTCCGCCCATTCCTTCTTTGGCTCATTCCTTCTTTCACCTATTCCTTCTTCCGCCCGTTCCTTCTTCCACCTGTTCCTTCTTCCACCCATTCCTTCTTCCGCCCATTCCTTCTTCCGCCCATTCCTTCTTCCGACCATTCCTTCTTCCGACCATTCCTTCTTCCGACCATTCCTTCTTCCGACCATTCCTTCTTCCGCCCATTCCTTCTTCCGCTCATTCCTTCATCCGCCCATTTCTTCTTCTACCCATTTCTTCTTCCACTCATTTGTTAATCCGCCCAGTCGCCCCTTCGTTGCTTTGCCTCTCGCCCTGATGCATCGTGGTCGCAGAGCCGCGTTCACGCGCCGCCTAATGGCGACCGGCCGACCTGCTGCACGTGACGGCCAATGTCTTAATGCGCGGTCTGCCGCGGACGATTTCCTCGGCGCTGTGTTTATCTGCCGGACACTTTGATTGCTACCCGCGGGGAGGGGCCGGGGAGGAAATGAGCTTTGATTGTATGTACACAGACGTTTTAAAACCCATAATTTCGATTACGAGTTATGACGTGAGCGGCGGGCAGTTTGCCGGCAGAAGACTCACTCGCAGGGCGCGTCGACCGCGGGGGCGGAGGCAGCGGGAAGAGCAGCCAAGAGCATTTCTCGCTTCGTGATCTAGTTCAGTCTGCGAAAAAGTCCGACCACATTATTTTATTTTTTCTAATGTGCATGGAATATTTTCAATGTTCCTTGCTTGTGAAAATGTTCTTTGTACTACGTTTTGTAGTTTCTTTTCAATGTATAAGCTACTTTCACATAATTTGAAAAAGTTACATTATTTTAGCAAGTATCTTGACCAAACAATGATTGATACGACTGGCCTTATATTATATATTAAATATTTGGTGTGTTGGTTTCTATCTTTATGCAGGCAGTGAAAAAAATTATATAGTTTATACTAAAGGCATCAAGAAATTTTAAATAACTATAATGTTGGGAAAACGCTTGTAATTGCGGGCTTTGGCTTGTAAAGATGGGGATCGAGGTAAGTGATTAACTAGTGGTGTTTTCAATTAAAATAAGAATTTAAGCTCATGATTGGAATAAGAAGACATTTAAAATCTAATTAGAAATATACGTAATAAGAACTTTTTCAAAACTGAATTGCAAGAACAGTATTTTTCTTTACACTGACTGGCTGTGAACAGTAAATGGCCAGAAGAAATATAGTTCGTCTGACAAGGATGAATAACCTAAACGAGAAAAGTAACCTGCGAAGCACGCACTCTCAGACAGAGACCAATTGTTTTTGAAATAATTGCATCAATTTTGCTTGCAAAATGTTCCTGAAAAATGAAATGTAATTAAAATGAACTTTCATGGAAGTTACTTGAGGCTATATTCTTAATTTAACTCCAACGGTGAAATATGATCTTGTTTCAAGTTCACGTCGGGTCCAGTATCAGATATCATACTTGACGTATAAATTAATCAGTGCGGTAGACATATTGGTAGTCTCCTGACAGAGATACGCAGAAATTACTGTGCGGCCGCATACAGTGAAGAGTAAATCAAAGTTAATACTCCATAAATCTCACTTACATCGAAGAAAAGAAACTAACTTCAGTGCACTCGAGTCTGACATGAGAAGAATGTTTTCAAATACAGCCAGTCATTCAAAGGATGTCTTCCCTGTACAAAGTGACTCGTGTAGAAATATTATTCTTTTCTAAAGTACTCATTTCAATTTGAGGCTTTTGTTGTATCTCAAACTGCCAAAGTCAAATTTAATATAGTAATCATGGCATTTGCAACTGTACATTAAAATTACTAGTTTCATTTTTTGAAGAAAATATCACAATTAAAATAATGATACTTTTTAGTTATTCTCATAAAGTAAACTCGCCCTTAGATCCACTGCAATGAACCATCTAATCTTAATTCCATGTTTGTAACAGGGAATGTTAAAATACAGCTGCGGACGTTAAAATACGAACGTAGATAGAACTGACTTTTGAGTTTAGATTTTAGCATTGCTATTAAATCCTTTTTAGCTCATTGCTACAGAAAATCGCAAATAATGCAGATAACAGTTTAGAGAAATCACGTTTTTGACGACACGCAACAATAAGAACGAATAAGTGCAAAATTTAAAATGAGAAATTTAAAATTGCACACTCGACTTTTACGCTCGTAAAATTGGTATTCAACAATGAAATAAAAACAGTGAATTTCCTACTTACCCAGCAAGATGTATAGAAAACACATCAGTGAGCCTACGTTAGTGAAAATTCATAAAACTCCTTGTTTGATAATATTTGACATCAAAATTAAAAAAGAGAAAATAAATATGAACCATTCAAATAGTAATATATTCGTTTTTCATGTTAGTGCTCCGTAAGTCCCCAGTCACCATGTTGTACAAATTGTACGAATATGAGAAAAGTAAAGTCTTAAATGTTCAATTAATTTCTGTTGTACTTTTCCTCTCTAATTTTTGAATAAGGGTACCTAAAATGGAAATATTTTATCTGAGTTACAACTCAAAATCTTAACTTACATTTGACGCATTAATTCTGAAGCTTATATTTAGGAAATGAGAGTACTGATTTCTCAAGTACATTATTTTATCCAAAAATTCATTTATGCTGTATGAATGAAACTGAGTAACAACAAATAAAAAAGAAAAATGACTTATGAATTCGTTCTCTCTATGTAGACGCTAATGGAAGGCTATTTGAGCCAATAGCAACGTCATAAAAGTAGACCCGTCCTATCACCACCAAAACACACAAAGACAGATAGAAAAAACAATAAGAAGAAAACAAAATGTATTTTGATCATACAGAATCTTTAATCTGTGAGAACGTCAGAAAAGCACAATTAACCTATTGACTATTAATGTATTAATCTATTGCCGCGCCAGATCCAACAGAAGAATTTCATTTTGGAGCGTTGTTGTCTATTGTAAGAGGCAACTTTTTGACGTTTTGGGGATACAATGATGTAATAAATATTTTAATCATTACAGTTGTGTGTTCCTAAAATAAAAGAAAAATATGAACGCAATATTCACTCTAGGGGCATAATTGAACTAGGTCGTTTACGCCATCGTATTTTAATATCCATGAACATGGTACACTCGTATTCCCCGAAACCCTGTTGCATCCACATTCCTCATCCCCAACCCGGAAGGGACAGGTCAGTAGCGACAGCCGTTACCCGCTGCCCCACCGGTGAGCGCGAAAACGGATATCCGGCGAGCGGAAGTAGCCATAAATCACAGACGTCTCTGCGTCCACTGGTCGGCAGTGGGAGAAAGCGCCGTGTCTCTCCACCCACGCCACCGCGAGGCTGCCCTCGCTACGGCAGTCACCGCCACCTCCGCCGCAGATCTGAATCTGGCGGGGGCACCTGGGGCTGTATGTACCCGCGAGCAGGCGCCGCTTATCTGGGCGCGTACGCAAAATAATGAGCGTCTATTAAAGGGAGCCCAGCGCGAGAAAGTTGTATATTTCATATTATCTTATCGAATTAGAATATTAATTGGTGTAAGCCGCTCGGAAAGAAATGTTGATACGAATATGTTGCCTGTATTTCGATGCGCAGATTGCCGCCCCGAACAAGCCCTTTTTGTAGCGCTGCGCCTTTACGGCTTTCGAACGAGGCGATTCAGATGTAAATTGTGACCATCTTAGATCTTGGGGTCTCCGCTACTTTATAACCTGTACAATGTTATTTCATCGAAAGATTGCATCTACCGGTAAAGTGCTGTCGTCGTGGGGCAGGCGGAGGGCTCGATCGTAAATGATCGAGGTGAGGGAGCCAGAAGCACGGAGCGCGTGGGAAGGCACTCCCTCCCCCAACCGCCATCGCCACCCTCATCTTCCTATGCCCACTCTACTGCCACTTTCTTTACATTTGGCAGTCGCCCTTTACTCTTTTGCAACAATCGTCCTTTACTATTCCTCAAAATTTTTGGCCATCTCTTAGGCACTTCAATATTTTTTCTTCTTCATATTCTCACCTTCGTGCTTTCCACTAACAATTTCACCAGTAACTAATCTAATTTCCTCTCTCTTACAATGACCACTCTACTGCCACTTTCTCAACTTTTTAACATTCTTCCTTTCCTCCTTTGTAACATTTTATCGTCCAATATTGTTTCCTCAAAATTATTTCCTGTCTTTAGAGCACTTTTGTTTTATTTCTCCATATTCATCATCTTCCTGGCTACCACGAACAATTTTACATATCTAACTTCCTCTTATTCTTCTTTCGCTAGATCTCTTCCTTCACCTCCATCTCCAGTCCCTCTCACTCCTCTTGCCCCTCCTCACTCTTTCCTCAGTGGGCTCAGCTGAGGGGAGGATCTCGGCGGTCGGCGCAGTAACTTAACGGAACGTGCGAAAAGCCCAGCAAGTGGACGCCATCCGATATTTCAGAACCGCAATTCCCTTGATTAACATCGCAGGTGTAAATTTATTGGGGTCGATCCCGTCGGAATTCGTCGATACATCTTTGGGTCGGATTGTGAAATGTGGTTTGAACTTGGAGTAAGGTTTCGAAACATGTGGCACACAACACTAACCTTTTTTTTCTCGTGGTTTAGGTTTGACCAAACACTTTTGAACGGGAAGTTAAACTCGTCAAAACAAGAAGTATTTTACTTTTTAGTGTCCAGTTTATATCGAGTATATAAACTTAATAGGATGAGCATAATCTATGTAGACGAAACTACACGATATAATACAGGGACGACTACGTAAGAGACAAGGACACTCCCCGAGAAGAAATTTTGCCTCCTGGTTTTCTGAATTTGCATAATGATCTACACTACCCACTACTTAATTCGGAAATTTCCCTCTGCAGAGAGAAACAGTGACGACCCTTCGTCTGACCCCCTTAATTATTTGTCTTCACAGACAGTAATCCTAGCAATCATATCTCACTATCACTCATACGATCGGCCTAGGGAGATTTTGATATTCACAGGAATAGTGAGAGGGGTAATTCACTTACAGAAATGCCTAGAGGAATTTTGCGTTCAGATTAGATATCGCAAATGAAAATTTTAGAAGACAGTTTGAAACTTAGTCTACAGTATAAGATTGCAGGTTTCGCGTTTTGTTTTACATGTGAAAATGTCAACGATATTTAAAACAATTTATACATGACATAAAATAAGAAACAAAAAGAATAAATTGAGAACAAAAACTCAAAAATTAAAAGATAAAAACAAATTTTATTTTAAAACTTTGAACAAGTATCTATATAAATAAGTCCCTATTTTAAATAGAAAATTTATCGGATTATAATTATCTACATAATTAAATCATATCTATTTATATAACAAAGATACTAAGGGTTTTGGTTCATAAAATCGTTTGTGTTCTCTACATAACTAAATTTAGTGATTTTTTATTTAAGTGAAAAGTAGTGGGTCGTAGATGTGTTATTCACTTGCTGTTATTAATCAGTTTTATAGTAAAACACTATTAACAAAATCTTGAAATTAATAAATCTACATCTCCGTTCGGTAATTACTTCGTTTTGTTTTGCGAGTTGCAATAGATCCACCGCAACAGTCGTCGTTTTGTCGCCTAGTACGTGTACGTAGATAATAAGCATATACGTGTGAGATTATAGTTACCCTTACAAAGGCAATGACTGTGGAATGCACATTACAGTAGAAGAAGAAGATATCTTAATCACAACCGGGTCTCTACTTTTTAAGTACCTGGCATGTGAGTCCACGAGAAGCTTCGAATAGATTTTTTTCTCACAATATGCACGAACAATAACACACCGTGATTCGCTTGCCGGTTTATGTGCCCTCCAACAACTTATGTATTTTGCTGAAGACAATGCATCTGAACGATTGCTTCAAGCACTATTCAAATGCACCGAACACACTTACTTGGTTTAGTTTCAATGAAAATTTTGAACCTAAACATATTTTATCCTGACACACCGGTACATTATGTAAGGGACAAAAGCAATTAATGTTTAGAGACAAGGAAAATATTTAAAATTCATGACTTAAATTCGTAAAATTGCCACTTTTGTAGTGTTCTTTCAGTCAGTAGCCAACGGGTTTCCACTAATATCGTTTACATCGATCGAAATATATCGCTGATTTCAATTAAATGAAATTCTGAAGTATTTTATTTAATCACTTTTATCTCGATTGAATTGATCTGTATTTTTGGACCCGCCAACTTCTATAGTCATTATTTCCCTGAATGTAGTGCATGTTATAATTCGGAGGTGGCGGATGTACCTTCACAATTAGAAAATGAGATCCGGCACCGAGCTGCACGTCGGGTTGCAGGGGTTCCCCCACGTGCCGAACTCCCCAGCCGGGACACGCTCTCAGCTCCCGACTAGTCTCCCGACGTGTGTGGAAGTGTAGTGCATGTAAAATGCAAGTGTGTATTTGAAAAGGGAGGAGAGGACAAGGATAGGGAAGAGAAAATCGCGGGCTGCTCGTGGCCAGTTTTCAGGGCATTGTTCCGACATTCGCCTAGAATTTATTAGAGAAACCAAAGAAAACTGGCAAACAAGAGCAACCGGCTGATAAAATTTTCCGCCAATTCGACCGAGCTACCTAGCATGAGACGAACATCCGCCACCGTTGGGACACGAACTTCAGAATCTGCCGGTTAGAGGCACTGCTGTGACTACAACAAACCGGGAGAGGTGGACTCTGGGGATTAACTGATGTCACTGCAATGCATCGGCAGGTCCTAGTTCGAATCCCGACGGTGGCAGGTTTTTCGACACTAGCTAGAAAGCGAGATTGAACTTCAGTCGCTGTCAGGAGAATTCTAGCGGTCGGCTGCTCTGATCGGTAGTTTTCTTTGGTTTCTCTAAGCAATGCAATAGATGAATGTCCAAGGAGTACCCTAACAAATAGGTCACGGACCAAGCGCGATCTTTCCTTTCTCATTCTTCTCGTATCTTACACAAACTTGCACAAAGTTACATGTAAGTGCACTACATTACCACACGTATCGGAAGAGCGGTCTGGAGCTTAGATCTTTCCCTGGCAGAATTGGTGCCTTGCTGGTGAGAGATAAATGGATTGGGGAAAGTTCTGTTAGCCGACAGTAGGTCGGCACCAGATCTCACCATCCAGAGGGGTATGGTTATCGCCACCTCTCGAGGAAAACACATGCACTTCCACTTACGGGACTAATAACCTTAGTAGTTGACGGGCCCGGAATCATTAATCAATCAATCAACTATTACGGTAGCGGTTACTGATCTATCTCACTGGGTCATCAGCGCACTTGGAGTTCTTAGCTATTCGCGACTTTCTCTCTTCCTCAGTGCGCACCTTAGCCAACATAGGGATATCGGCCACAACACGCGTGGCCCCAACAAAAAATCCCGGCCGCCCGGAACACCCTCGGCGCGAGCTATGGCGCCGCGGCAACCCACCGCCCACCGACGACAGCGCGCGGTCGGGGCGTTCACTGCGTGGAGCAGCGCGGCGCGGCGCGGCGTCGCGACGCTAGGCGACCCGAGGGCCGCCGCTGTCCGCCGCGCGCCGGACCTATAAAGCCGTCGGCCGCCGCCAACGCTCGCCTCCGCCCCTGCCGCGCCCTCGCAGCCGCCGCCGCAGAGATAGCGCGAGCGAAGCCAACGGCGGGCGGCACGGGGCGCGGCTGGCTATGAAGAGATACACCCCGCGCAATCGGACCACGTGCTGCAATCAGCGCGCGTGTTGACAACTCCTAGAATTATGCCGTATGCTATGCGGTCTTTGTCCGGTACGGTTTTTTTTCTTCTGTATCAGCGTACACACGTTAGGTCAGGGATTGTGAGGGTAGGTCAGGGAAGAATCCAATCAAAGGCTACGATATTAGGAACAATACGTTGTTATAGTTTACATTAGAGTTCCAGCGAATCAATCTACGGTTTCCCATTTATATTTCTTTAATCCTAATAAATTAATTTAGTTCCTCTGGTGTCCTTGAGTTAGGCGGACCAATATACTTCCTGTATCACATAAGGCAGAGTATAAGGAGAGTTGAATTAATGATATAAACGTTTCCACATTTTTCGAAGAAGTTTAATTTTTGACTTTACTTCGTACATGTTTTGCCTGGCAAAGCGGAGTTGTATTGTGGGACAAATTGCAACTACGCCTAACATTCTCATTCTCATTCAAATCAGTTACAACGTTCATTAAGCATTACTATTGCATTACAGAACTCATACTCACAACAAATATTTCTTGTATTTGAAATACAGAAGTAAAGCGTGTTTTACTCACTCTCTCCCACTTAAACAACGTCTTTTTCATTATCTTTCTTTAACAAATGTTTTAAGGGGACCTGGACGTCATCAACACCATTTTCCACTGATATTTTGAAATACAATAACAGAAATACTTCAATAGATATTGCAATGAAATTTTAAACACATAATCAATGCACGTTTCCCTCCATATTGTAGTATTTTTAATCCTATGGCATGCATATTTATACCAAAATTAATTATTATAAAATCTACGGAGTTATATCTAATTTTTTATTTTCAGAACTATTTATGTCAATACTAATCCAAATATTAGGTCTAAACAAATTTTATTTTGTTCAATATAAACTTATTACAATAATAGACCACAAATATTTACATTTCATTATGCTCAGAGAATTTAAAAAATTATTCTTTAACGGTCATTTTTTTTCCTATACATTTTTAAAACAAATTAAATGCTCCAGCTCAAATTTTTTAATACATTGCTGAATAATCTGCCCCAATATGCAGGTAATCAGTATACTGTAATACATGCAAAATTTTATTTTCCTAGCTTTAATAGTTTATGAGATAGAGGTACCTCAGTACACAAAAACTATTGTTACGGGAAATTGAAATTAAATATTGAATGTCATTTACCTCTCAATAACGAAATTCTCAATAAAGAAATTCTGAAAGCTTATTTACATTAACTAATATATAACCACCATTATTTGCACTATTAACACTATTTACAATGTCTTGTTCACTGTCGACAAAATGTTTCAATTTCCGTTTTGAAGCACTGCCTGGCAAACTTGTAGGCCTAACCTCTTTTCGCTGAGGAGTAACAATTTCCTCCTTTTCAACACTATTTTTAACACATTTGTGTTGATTACCGTAAAATTTTCTTTTACTATTAAACTTCTTAACTCTCGGCATTTTAACAGTGAAATATTACTGATATATACCTCAAAGTACAACTTCGAAACACACACAAACTCAAACGCACGCCCGAACACACAACTCAGTTTGTAAACAACTTGTATCGAAAAAAATATCGATTGCGATTTATCCCTGTATTCAGTATGGTCGACATGTTCTTCAGAGAGTTTATATACACGAGTTTCTACGGAACATTGGCGCCAAATTAAATACTGAGCCATTTTGAATTGCTTGAGTAGCTGACATTTGTCTGACAGCTGGGCGTTTAAAAGGCACGTGTCGCATCGGCCTTTCAAAAGGTATTTAAATATGAAAATGATAAAATAAAATACATAAAGTATACATTTTTAGAATAAGAAAGAATTGTAGAATTTTATGATATAAAAAAACAAATTTCTAAATTTGGACCCCTAATGAGGTCCAGGTCCCCGTTTAACTCGACCATCAACGTCAGCGTAATAGTTTGAGATTGAAACCTTCAACACTATATCGCATTTTATGCTCATGGCTCCGTCGTAAGTCACCATCACGTCCCACTCTAACAAATGCAGCACCACACCAGCGTCGTAAAGTGTATTTCCATTTACTTAACACACACCACCAATGCATAGCCCACGCGCCTATCGCACATACATAGTGCGCACAAATAGCTGGCCCCATATGCATTACGCGCCGCGGCCACAGCCGTACGTGTCAATCAGGGGCCATCTGCAACAAATTATTTGTAATCTATACACCAATAAAAATTGCATCACGGCGTTAACCGTTGGCATGACTTTCGTACTTCACGCTGCATCTGTTTGAAAATGATATATGTCCATGCCGTGTCGAGACCCTCCAAGAATCTTGTATTGCTGTCGTTAGCCGCACACTATCTCAACAGCAATCCTGTCACCTCTTTTCCACCGTTCGTGTATTTTTAAAGCACTCTCATTAGTTTTAATCTCACTACCAACACTGTTGTTTTGTGATGTTGGCTCATCAAGATTTTAATCATTCTGCTCCCAGGAAAACTGATATGCAAATGAATTTCTTTAGTTTTATTCATTTTTTAAAATGTTTGTCATTAAGTTTGAAACTAGGTCATTGTTTGTGGAATGAATTTCAACTATTATCATGCCCTGTTAAAATGTATGTATCATTTACTTTCCTTCGCTATCATAAATATCTTCAAAACTAATTAATGAATATTTTAAATTGATTTGTCGAATTTTATTTACACGAAATATTAAAGAGATATTTTTTTAAAAAATGTTGTTCATTTTGTAGTCATGCTGATCACTTTGCAAATATCTATGTTTTTGATCTGTTTAAATATTTAATACATGTCTGTAATAATACTTTCAAAATTATTCACAAAAATTTTACCAGGAGAAATTCTCTTGATATACTGTGGTAAATCAAACTATGGTGTAAAGACAATATACATGTATTTGTAAAGAAATTACAAAATTTTTCTCTTTATAATTTATAATTTGATTGTTGAGTTTGTAGTTATGAATATTTCAGTTTCGTAATGTTCTAACGTGATATTGAGGAGTACAAGCTCATCTTCTAGATCAAAAAGAAGAGGAAATGTATTTAATTCTTACTGTACAGTACGAATAAATAAGAGAAGCATCAACTCAAATATTCAAGAGCAATCGGCAAAACACACAGCATAAATTTACCTTAAAACGCTCAAAATAACTTGAGTGTTTGATACGTTTTGATATTGAAAACGCTAGTCTAACAGTTGGTCAGTCTTATCACCGGAGTGTAATCCACCCGTCGGATACCTCAGGTATTGTTATCGTGTGAATCACAAAGCTCTTTCATTGTCTCCAAGAGTTTACAATAGCTTTCTCCAGTCCTAATTTTTGCTTTTAACACCATCTTCTCTTGCACAAGTGCTCAAAATTCCATTGGGATTCCTTCCTGATTTCTTTTGTACCCTCGTTTTCTTCCTTACCCCTTTCAGCAGTCTTCGGTTTCTTTAGCTCTTTCACCAGTTAATCTATGACCTGCTCTTTTCACTCTTGCCCTTCTCTCCTTCAGCTTCTTCCTTACCTTTATGCCTCTTCTTTTGATCCCTGCTTCTTCACTACATCTAGCCTCCCCTCCTTCTCTTGGTTTACCAACTCTTTACCTTTTCCTTCTTCTTTAACTCTTGCACCTCCACTTCGCCCAACTTCTCCTTCTTTTGATTCACATCTTCTTTGTCCTTTTCCCTCTCCTTTACTTCTTGCACCTCCACTACGTCCATATCCTCCTCCTTCTTTTGATTCACTTTTTCTTTACCTGTTCCCCTCTCCTTTGACACCTGCACCTCCACTACGTCCATCTTCTCTTCCACTTTTCGGTTCACTTCTTCTTTACATTTTCCCTCTCCTTTAATCCTTGCATCTCCACTTCGTCACTCTTCTTCTCCCCCTCCTCCTTTTGGTTCACATCTTCTTTACCTTTTCCCCTCTCCTATGATATCTTTATCCTTTTCCCTCTACTTTAATCCGTTCATCTCCACATCGCCCCTCTTCTTCTCCCCTCTCATCCTTTAGCTTCACCTTCTCTTTACCCATTTATCTCCCCCTCCGCTTTGATCCTTGCACTTCCACCATCTCCTCCTCCTCTAGGTTCACCTGCTCTTTCTTTTGCTCCTCCCGCGCGTTGCTTATTCGCCGCGGCGAGCGGCGGCGCGTCGTCGCCGCGTGATTTAGCGGCGGCGCGGGAGATGGATGTGAGAACGCGGCCCGAGGCTTCATCGCGGGGCGCTGCGATTCGGGAGGAATAAGAAGCGCAGGCAGCGCGAGGCTGCGCCCGGGTGGCGGCGCGGCGGTCGCCCGCCCGCATGACAGCTGACGCGCGCGCTTTATGGCCTGCACCGTCGCTCCGTTCACGCGCGCCGCTCGCCACGCCCCCCTGCGGGGACAAAAGGGGCTGCAAAAGTGTTGGCGTTGTTGGGAACTGTTTGAGACGACCACTACGTGCGGTTCATACCAAAGGGATAAGACGAGTATGGCGCGAGTTGAACTCTGGCGTGAGAATTTTGTTCTGGAATATTCCCGGCTGTAATGCCACAACAATCATATTTTCTAGTGCGAAGAGTATCCTGTAATGCAAGATTTAAATTTACAAAAAGCATTTTGAATTTTAAATTTGCAAGATTATGAAATTTATGAGTTTTTTGTAATAATTAGCCTAATATTAAGTAAAACCTAATTTGCTGCAAAAATTGGAAAGTTTCACTATCATTACCCAACAATTTTCACAGAAGTAGTGAAGTCAGTGGATAACGACGAAATGAATTTCTCCATGAGAACAGCTTGGGGTGAAGCGAGTGCACAAAAACTATTCAATGACGAAATATTCACTTTATTAATACTTGACAACATATTTCTGTGTCGAAATAACTTATTTCTGTGCCTGACGCACTAACGTGCGTTACGGCAAGGATGTCGAAAAAATAGTTTCCGCTGCGCTAACGCAGAAAATTCGATCAATTGCGTTACTTCTTTTACGTAAAACCAAGTTGGAATTTCGAGGGAACGAAAAGAAACAAACTCCAGAAACTCATTGGAACGAATGTTTGAACAAAGGAAAGACCGAATCTAATTTCGACAACACACCTTAGTCAATAAATCAGGGAAGGTCCAAAACAAACCCTGAGAAACATGAAGGTCAATGCCAAGATCAGTTTGGGATTTTCCAACGACTAACATCTTTAATAATAATAATAATAATAATAAAATTGCCTTTATTAGTGGCGAGGCTCAGGCCATTTGGCCTGCTCTTCCGCCATGGAACATCTTTAACTCATTTATCAGTTTTTGTGAAGAAAAACTAACAGTTCATCACCTTCCACTATTGATGTCTAGTTATTTACGGGAACTCTAACTCTGCTATTGAAAATGATTTGTTATATTATGCTTAACATGCGTGTACAAATATTTAATTTTTTTGCACTTGCCTGTTATGTTGCTATTTGCAGATGCACACTCTTAGAATAGAACCTATATAATGTATCATGATAGAGAAGTTGGCACGAACTGAGACATGCAGAGAACCTGGTTCAATTTTATTTTGACTCTTAACTTCGAGCCACACACAATGCACATTTTTTACGTTTTTAA
Organism: Acheta domesticus; assembly: GCA_031308135.1. Taxonomy (NCBI): domain Eukaryota; kingdom Metazoa; phylum Arthropoda; class Insecta; order Orthoptera; family Gryllidae; genus Acheta; species Acheta domesticus. Next base: position 249,316,175 of record JAHLJT010009436.1, on the reverse strand, counting down.
TTACTGAATGGTTTGTTTAGGTTTCTGCCTCATAACTAAGTTTTGATGCTGCAAAAGGTTGCCCTAAGTGTACTGTTATACTGTTGTCTAGTTACTAAAATCAGTAAGGTCAGTTAGCTTTGATAAATTTCTCAGTTTATAATTATATAAGCATTATTTGAACAAATATATGCACAAACAAATAAATAACAAATTTGCATTTGCATTTGTACAAAAAGGTTTTGATTCAGGAAAACTTCAATCAACAAAATTTTTGGTGTTATTCTAAAATAATAACAAAGGGTGAGAGTTCGGCACATACGTATCGATTCTACTTTGTTCCACCTCGGGTGGTAAATTTTTCCAAACGCATTTATTTTAGGCATTGATACGTATTAATTAACTATTAGAAACTCAATTCTTCACCAAAAGCGGAATCGTATAGATATACGTGTTTCTTAAACATTCAAAACACCTAATATATTACTTGCAGAGATAGCTTTTAAAAAAAAGTGCTAGTGTGTGAAAATATAATTTTCTCAGTCCTACGAGTATTGTATGCCTGCGATTCTTTTTGAACAATTTGTAAGAACATTTACAAAGAGTGCGTCATGAAAGTCAATTCATTCATTTTTGTATGATTTCATCACAATTTTTAAGGAATATTTGAATAATGGATTAAAATATTTAAATGAACTAAAATTTGAGGAAGCTAAAACCACATAATTCTCATCAGATTTCAAATCAAAAGGTCAAGAATAAAAGTAATGAAGAGTAACATAGTGATGTTTGCGATGTGCCTGCACCGATCAGTGAATCCTGGGTATTATTTTATACAAAACGGCTCGAAAAAACAAATGCTTACACACAAATAGGGTGGTAAACACCTACACTTTCTCTGTGACCGACTGCGATACACATCACTCGAAGGGGTGCCGATGTATCGGTGAAAATTGGTCTCCGGCGAATCCGGTCTTACGTATGCAAACTTCTCCCCCGCATTCAATCCTCAAAATCGTGCGGGCGAGATCGCGACACACCTGAGCCATAAATAAGCGCGATCCATATTTTGTTATCTAATTGAAGCATCGGGGGGCACTCGGCGAGAGCGGAATTTCGCTCCGAGGGAAACGGCGACGTGCGCATGCGCGAGCACAGTGCCAGGGCGCTTATCCGACCCGAAGAGTTATCTGCGCCGGCCAGCGTTATTTATTATTGAAGCCCTTTAAATAAATACTATTATATATGCCAGCCAGTGAATGGGAACTGGTACTCAACGAGCTTTGTCGCTTCCCGAGAAAACACCAGAGTAATTTTTCATGTGCAAACAGCAGGAATTGATATTAATTAGCTGTAATGTTTTCATTCGTTTGCCAGAGGTAGGAATCTCATGGAATAAAGACGGAATTACGCACGTGTATTTAATAAAGCTGTCGAATTCATAACACTAATACGCCCGAAACACTGAATATGATGACTTTATTGACTTTTTCTATTCTGAGATACGTCAGTGACGAAATAAAATATATTCGCCTCCAATTTAAGTTAAAAAACAGAGTATATACTTTTGTTTTCACATATCATCACCATGTTGTGTAATAGGTGGATAAATATTCAAATATGTTTATATTTTTTATTCATTCGTTGAGTCTCTATATTTATTTATTCAATAGGTTTTCAATGTATTAGTATACATTTTCCTATACCCATTTTACACATTTTATATTTTCTATTGTTACATTATTTTTATTATTTTTTTCCATTTTATTTTATTTTTACAATCTTCTATGTTTATTTTTTTGTTCTTCATATTTTTCAATATTCCGTGCATCCATGTTGTTTTTGGTCTACCTCTTTTCCTTCTACCAATAGGCCCAATTTAATGATTTTAGTGGAAGCCGTGTTTCTTCTATCCTTTGGACATGACCATACCATTGAAGCTGTTTCATTTGTAAAAAATCTAATATTGTGTATTGAGTCTCTATAAAATAAAATAAATATCTTCAAAAATATAAAATATAAGCACTTAAATTGTCTACTTTTAAAGAAAAAATTAATTTCTACCTCTACAACCGAAGGCAACGTTTATAAAATACGCACTTTATATGTGGCATTTATTTCCGAGAAATATAATGTAAATTGAGTAACACTGATTCCTTGTGTTATTCACGTGCTGTCATGGCTGGGATTATGTGTAATGTCCAATGCCAAAGTACATTAGGATCCAACGAACATTAATTATTATAATTTTAGCAAAATGTAGTTTTAAAAAAGTGTGTCATTCTATAGCACGGCAAATTCGCCTTAGAGAACACCATTCCGTGGTACTCCATCCAAAACGGGTTATTCAAACAAAGAAAGAAAACAGAGATGAATTTGAACAGCAGTATCGTACCAAGCCATCCGCGCAGGACCTCCAGCAGTATAACGTTACTAAAGAACCTGTTCCGATTGGGTGAAAAATTGCCGCACATTGCAGTGCCCCCGAAGGTGGCAAAGTGGAACCGGGCGGGCAGCGGGGCGTGAGGCGCGGGCCGGGCCCGGTCGCTGGGGGTGCGTGGCCACTGCACGACGCGCCCCACCGCGCCGCGCCGCGCCGCGTCGTCACGGTAGCTGTAAAGAGAGCCACTTCTTACTTCTTCTAAGCGACTACGCCTACACACTAATATCGGTATTTGATAGGGAAGGGATTATTAACGTTTTACTATAATTCCTTTTAAATGTAATTTTTCATTGTTTACATGAATTTTTGCACTCTAACTTTAGCCAAAATAACTGTCTTTTTGCCTGCCTATTTTAGAGAAAAAAAGGCCTTTTGCCTACTTATTTTGGTAAAATAAATGCCTGAACTTCCGGGTTCTAAACTCATGAACTTCAGAAACCAAGAAAAATAAACTCTGTAGTCACACTACTCGAAGCCCTTCTGCTAGACAGCCGTTTAGAATGTCTACTGAGGATGTACAATTGCATTCACAAAATAGTAGAATACATGCGTACTTCGCCTTCCACAGTTGAGTTAAAATTCGATTCTTGCTTTAACATGTGACGAAGAAAATCAGAAGTTGAGATGGAACATTATCGCATTTCTCTTGACTATTACTCGAACTGACTATTACTCGAACAAAAAGATTCAAGACACCCAATGCCAAAAAGTAATCAATAATCAAGATTGAGCATTTCTTTATTCTCAGTAAAGAAATAAATTATCAGATGTTTAGAATGAAGGAAAAATAAGATACTGCATAAACCTGTGACGACACTTGTTCGGAATTATGGTGAGGCTTTCCTCCGTCTTTCTCAATATGCTTCCTATTCTGATCAGCCGATCTATCGACCCGTTACTTCATGATCTACGTCGGGGGAAAATCTTATACAAAAGGGAACGTGAGAGAGTAAAATTAATTTATAGCTTTCTGTATGGGTTGCCGGTAACTTCCTTAAAACATTACATCGAAATTATGAGAAGAAAAAAATTTAAAAGTTAAAACACTTTTCCACTCTTATAAGTTAACCCCACCTGATACTTTTCGTATTTCTTTTTGCTCGGGAAACGCACGTTCCCGTGTCTCCCTTGGAGACCCCTCCCCCGAGCTATTTTCCTCTTGCCCCTCCTGAGTCGGCCCCGTTCGTCACGTCGAGTGTTTTTTGCTGTTTTGCCACCGGGCGATGGGCGCTCTCGTTGCCAGCCCAAACGCCGACCTCACTTACCGCCATTACCACCTTCTCTGGTCCTCAACCCCACCAACTTCATAGATCGACTGGAGCATCTCCACACTACTGCTTTTGCCACATCATCACTGATACATTCCCTATTCAGCGTTTTACAGACCAACATTTGCCACATTACTTAATCTCATTAATGTCATTCGTGCAATTAACACAGCATGCTTATAATGTTTGCGTGTTCATTGGGTTTCAAGTTTAAACCATTTCAATCTTATCGTCCATCTTACCGAAACAACCACAAATCAAATAAATCGCAATTCAAAACTTCTGAAAGAAAACACCCTTTTCGAATTGCCCACATGACGCATTCTTTTGTCCTATGCAATTGTACATCTTTACAACGTTCAAAAAGATTATGAAAGAAGTCAAATTACATGCGGTATTCACTCAAACATCGACATAAACTCGCAAAATTATTCCAACAAAGAGAAATAATAAATAAATCATGGACATGCAATCGTAGGCTTCCACAGTCAGAGTCAGATGAAGGCTCTCGGCTGTCCAGGTGACACCGCATCGAGGGCAGTATTGCCGAACGTTTCGACCATCATATCGTAGTCTTCTTCAGCACTACAGCCCTGAAGACGACCTCGATATGATGGTCAAAACGTCAGCAACACTGCCCTTGTCGCGGCGTTACCCAGGCAGTCGAAAGCCTCCACAAATCGGGAAGGTATCACTGCAGTTCATTTTTTGTTTCCTTGTCTAGATCATATTTTCTCATCTGGCAAGAGATTCGACTCTTTTGCTTAATCTTCACTTTCCTCTCTCTGTCCCTGCCACATCACCTGCGCCATCGTAAAATCCAACGCCTATGGCCACCACGGCCCCACCACGGCCCCGCAACAACGCCAACGTCACTTCCAAAGCCCCCTCTCCTTATCCGCAACCACCGCCGCAGCCGTCGTCGCCTTCTTGAGCTCAGGCGGTCATCGGAATCCCGCCTCTCGGCTGAACACCTGAGCTCGCCGCGGGCTCAGACCGCGGAGGACTCGCCCGGAGCCGGCGGGGAGAGGGAGGGCTGGGGGAGGGAGGGAGGGGGAGGTCGTGCTTTTTGCCAGCGTTCCGCGCCGCTCGATTAATTGACACTCGCGGAGAGAATGGTTCAGAACAAGAAAATTAGATGGCCACGAATTTGCTGCGAGATAAACGGTTTTAATTAAATTTATAAAGGAGAATGCGTTTTAGTTGACTTGTCGCATTCGTTTCCTCTCTCAAAGGCCAAGAATAGAAAACCTATACGCTAAACGCCTTCTAAGAATGAGGGAGAAGATTTATTACAGGAATAAAATAAAATATATATTTTTAAACATGATTTACATAAAGAAAATTCAAAACAAATGACAAAACTTTGTCAAAATAATGAAAGAAATGGGTTCGTAATGCGTGGGTTACAATGTAACTTTAAACTACCAATAAATTATACTATTTAGATTTGTGTACTAAAAGTAAGAACTGTGAAATACATTCCGAAACGTTTGTGTTCAAAAAAGATGTGCGAAATTATATCAGAACATACACAAATGATCAGAGTCAGTGGGCTCTAAAAATCAAACGTCGAAAGTTATTAAAATAGACATAAATGTGACATGAAAATTAGTGTAAACAGCTTAAATATAAAGTTTAATAAATGATAAATACAGTAGTTCTCACTTAATAAAGGAGGGCAATGCTGTTACTAAGATTAGATAATGTAAAGAATCATATATTCAATGGCCAAAGAAATCAAATGAAATAAAATCTTTGATTCCAGAACTTGCAACTATCGACAGAAATAATCATTACTCAGCAGAAACTACATTTTAGCTATTCACGTAGATTGTATAAAACAGTTCTCTAATTCCTCTCCTGACAATATTGCAAATTTCTACCGGCAGTTTCTCGAACAATCGTGACATTCCCTTCCAAGGAGGCCGCGACGCACAGAAAATCCCCAACGCATCTCGACGTTCCATTACTTCCACTTATCCGCGCGAGAGCGAGGAAGTACGGTGCATTCCAGACTCGAGCACCGACTTCGGGGTTAGTCACGTCTAAAATTATCCGAGATTGGCGCTGCATTCGGTCGGGCGGGTGGGCGGCCGCCACGACTTGCCAGCGGGGCCAGGAAGGTCCTACCGCGAGCCCGCCCCTCCCGGACCAACCCCCTCCTCGTCACCCCCGCCACCGCCGTAGGGACCGCCCCCTCCTCCTCCATCGTCGTCGGCGACCACGTCCTCCGTCGCCGAGACGCCGTCGTGATTCGACAGATTCCCGTCTTTACACAAACGTTAGCGAGCTTTCTAAAGCCGCGTTGTTTCCCTAAATGAGTTTAGCAGACGTCCATCACACTCTGACCTTCTTCTTCCAAACAAAAGCAACGACGAAGAGAGGCAGTAAGATTCTGAAAGCGTGCATGCCGGGCCCAGAGCTAAGTGAAACTCCTTTTTGTGCTTCTTTTTCGGCGCGTCTTTCTTCCCCTCCCTGGGCTCGCACACGGTGCTTCTCACGGCGCCGAAACAGAAGGAAGGACTTTCATTACGCAGGAGCCCTCTAGCTCCGACTAGCTGCAGGCTGAACGCGACTTGCTCAGAAGGAGTCTTCCGTCGCCCGTACTTGCTGCTCCTGATAATTAATTCTCTCCGGTCGACGCGTTGGCTGAGGACTCGCGTCCGGGAATCCGCCATGAAATTCTTCTTCCACTTCACTGACGCGCGGTTTTTAGGCCTTCTCTCCAGCGGAAGCTTCCATGTTAACGTGTTGACAAATACTACGTCGCGACTAACTGCGGAAAAATCGTATTGAAGTTTCTTCTAGAATTCTAGTGTTGCGAAGTGAAAGTCTCCATTAGCAAAGCAGGGGACCAGCAGTTGATCTTCGGGGAATAGAAAACGATTTGCAGAAAACTGTAACAGCTAAAAAAAGGTTTATTTTCTGTGCAATGAATGGAAGCAGCTTAAAAAATCTATTCCGAGCCTTCCATCGCTTTGTCGTTATAAACATGCGTGCTAAATTTTTCATACCAACACCGAGAGCAAAAATAAATAAACGAACTTCCAACTATTCGAAACCAACCACCCAGAAACACTACGTCACCTACGCTGCCTTCGCAACCCAACATTGAATTCCCAAACCCCGACGTCTTCTCAGTGGGACCACCCCGCCGACCCGCGACTCCGCCGGTGTCCCGCCCACAATCGCATCACTTACACGTGTGACGTATCGTAATTTAAATACGGCGAAGGCGTCGCTGGTGACCGTGAAGAATTCGCCGAGGCCGTCGGCCCTTTCATTCGGGAGGCAGCTAGTCACCGGGGAGCGGTCTAAACCAGGTGTGAAGAAGCGGGCGGGCGCTACACGGTAGCAGAGAAATTACCCGTTTTCTGTGTGGGCGGACTGGCACCGCCGCCGCCGCCCCCGCCGCCCCCACCGCTGCCGACGTCGCCGAGGAGGCGCTCCGTCAAAGTCGCTTCCCAATAGCTGGACCGCCCCCGCCGCCCAGCGGTGCCGCGTCTTTTTAGGCGCCTTTTTGTATCGCGTCTCATCTCATTACTGCGTTTGATGAGTTCTTTTGGGACGGGCAGCAGGAAAAGCACAGGCGCGGTGGAGGACACAGGAGCAGAGGCGGTGGGTGGCGGTGGAGGTTGCCAAGGCGGCAACAGCAGTGACGGTGACTCAAGAAGGGGGTGTCGGGGTAAAGGGGAGGGGGAAGGGATGGCGGGGATACCGTTTCGCCGGGGATGGAATATTGTTCAAGTAGTGAAGACAGACAGGGGCGGTGAATGACGGGGGTGCCCAGTGTTTAGGTGTGTTAACTAAGGCAGCGGGGACGGCCCTGGTGGTGGTGGTGGAGGGGAAGGAGGCGGGGGTTGAGGGGGAGGGGTCGGATGGGGAAACGCGGGAGAGAGAGAGGAGGGGGCAGCGTCGTGCCAGGTAGCTCCCGACGATTCGGTTCGCGGCTAAAACACTGTGAAATAGGCTGCTCCTGCCTCACGCCACACACTGAGAGGCTAAGGTAAATGTTTTCTCTGAGCAAGCGTGAGATGAGCGAGTCGGTGTGGCCCCGCGTGCCGGTCGCCTCGCGCCGCCGATGCCCCGCGCCCCCGCCGCCTTCCAAGGGGTCTCTTCTCAGAAGGCGACGCCGACCCGCGCATCCAAGGCCCGGTCCGCCTTCAAAGTCGGGATGACCGCACACATTTTTATAATCGAAATATCTCTGGTCACGGGTAAGAGTTCTTAAGTCAATTTTTGGCGAAATTGGGTTAAGTTCTGTAACTACAAGTTAAGTATCTATATCTCATTTTAGTAAACGACTGAATTCAAGTGTTGCCTCCTTAACGACAAAAAAAGACGTTAGGAAATAACGTTGAGCGTAGGAAAAAGCGCTGGCTCAATAATCTAACCCTTGTTTTCTACAAACTAAGACTTTAGACTTAACAACTTTTTACCCCGTGACCACAGATATGTAAGTTAATGTGTACTAAAAGTAGAGAAATGTAAAGACACCGATTTGGTATATCTACCACTGTTTAACAGTCATAATTTTTTTCTCAGCAGTTATTTAGGTTATATTCAAATTTAAATTCCAGACAACTCATGTTTCTCTATCAAATAACTCAAATACCATCCTCCTATTGGTTTGAAATTGATGATAACCTTGCGTTTACATCAACTGAGTTTATTGGCGCATTCAAGGCCCAGTCCGCCTTCAAAGTCGGGATGACCTCACACATTTTTATGATCAAAATACGTAGTTTGTCTCTAAAAGTAGAGCAATGTATAGACACCGATTTGATATCTCTTGTATACACTACTACTGTTTAACAGTCATAATTATTTTTCAGCTATTCTTAGGTTATATTCAAATTGAAATTCTCAAAACCTCATGTTTCTATACCAAATAAGCCAAATATCATCCTCAGAATTGTTTGAAGTTGATGATCTACATTGTTTTTTACATAAACTTTGCTTATATTGGGCCCGACACAAATATAAAGGTATGTGTTCTAAACTGTACACCAATATTTTTTTTATTTTACTCTTTGAGGTAATTTACATCACACCTCAGGTGAAAACACTGTCTTTAATTGGTTCGTTTTACATCAAGCAGGAACACCATTACTGAAAATTGAGCATTGTTCAGGTCATGTAATTACAGTTCCTGCGATTTTCCGTAAACATAACAGTGCGTAAACGATGATTTTCTGGAAATAATAGGCTATTAGAATATTCATTCACCTATTTACATAAACCGCAATTTTGTCATCCTACAAGTGGCAAAAAAGATATCAAGTGTAAAAACCTGTAAGGGTGACCATGTATAATGAATTGCTTCGACTTTGCAGATGATTAAGATACTTTCCACGGCTTAGAGATAACGGAGAATGATTTCCTCTGTGGAGATAGTTTTCAATTTAAAGCAATTTAAAACGTTTCCCAGGATAACAGCAAGCTTTTTTAGGTATATTAAGCAACATGGAAATATAAGTTATACGAAGAAATTAGCATTTAACTATTAAAATATCATGAAAAAGGCACATTTTGGTATAGGACTCTCACGAGGCTTCCATTCAAACCATCCAATTACTAGTAGCACTCTAATCCAGTGGTTCCCAACCTAGGGTACGTGTACCCTTAGAGGTAGACAAGGACCTGATGGGGGTATGCTAAAAAATATAGGAAATGGGATATATCAATATTTTCATTGCTCCACAACAACACAGCTCATTGCTCTTGAGTCTCACACCTACCTCCAGTCAGGGGCGGATCAAGTCGATCATTTTGGAGGGGGCTATCATAGATTTTTGTGAAATAATAAACATTTGTTGTTATATTGTATATTATTTTTGTAGTGTATATTTGATACAATACAAAATTATCTTTAAATAATTACATAATTCTAACATAAATAAATATTTAAATCAATTTTGCTAAATAAAATATGGTAACAAACGAAAACTCTAAGAATTTTTGGGGGGCATGACCTCTATGCCCCCCCCTGAACCCGCCACTGCCTCCTGTTGTTATAAATATCCAGATCAACCAAGGAATTCAATGTTTATTATCAATCACGCTACAAACATAATCTCTACATTTTCAATTATCCATTAAATGCGAATGATATAGTGGTATCGTGTGATGCTTTCATTTCCTCCATAAAAATCCGCATTAGCCCGTCAGAGGTGCATTGCCATAAGTTGGAAATGGCGGAGGGAAGAGAGGGGGGTACATATCAATGAAAAACCTTGCTCAAGGGCTACAGGAAAGAAAAAAGGTTGGGAATTGCTGCACTGATCTTGTATTGAGAGATAAAAGTGTTTCTTTAAAGTGTCCTATTTATGACAGGGGATTGGAAACAAATTAAAAAAGGAACTAAATTTTAAAAAAATATAATAATATGTATAAAGAAAATTTATCTATAATTCACAAAAATATATCATAATCCTTTTTATATTTTCATCGAGAAAAAATATAGTTATTTAACTATAACATTTATTTAACTACTAACATTTTAAAATTCTCAGGAGACTTTTGCAGGAATGTCACAATAGTTTTAATCTTTTTTCCTAGAGTGTGAGTAATAAATGTTGAGCATTGTAGAGTTTTTTTTATTTTGAACAGTTATATAATTTAATTTAATAATTAAATGATATAAATGTTAATATAATGATTTTCTTAAAAAGTTCTTACTTTCCTTATTTCTTTGACTATCAAAATAAAAAAATTATCATTTAACAAATATATATAATATAAAATTAAGTAATTGCAAAATTAATTATATAATCACATAAAGTATAAAATCCATTCACCAACAGGAAGACTGTTCCACTTCGAAACTAATAATAATTACTTCAAAAACGTGAATAAAATACAGTAATAGTCGAATTCTTTCATTAAAATTCCGCCTGGTATCACAGCACTTTCTCTGAAAGTGTAAGTACCTTATTGCTTGGAGCACACGAAACCTATCTGGCGAAGTAACGACATGTTTGTTTACGAGTACGTTTCAAGTGCGGAGAGAGAAAGTCAGGTTCTTCTAAACTCGTGGGCATTCAATCGCTGCAAGAATTCACTACTTCTCTGTGTCGACATACGCAACGTCTGCCGCCCCCAGCAAGACGCAAGACTGTTACTCAAAGAGGACATAAGAATGAGGAAGCAAGGCTACTCGGAGAGAACTTCTGCGACATAAACATAAGTTCTTTGGGGCTACTTCATGTACACTGCACACTCACACAAGTGTATGCATAGTCTTTTTGAAGCTCAATGAAGTAATCTTTACTTTTCGTTATTACCTCATAATTTGGGAGGAATTTCGTCTAATTATAACAAGGAGTAAATAAAGGGGAAAGTTTTAATACGAGAGGTTACACGAAAGTTTACGAATTAGACTAAGTAGACTAAATCGCAGTCCTTACTGGAATAAGGAGAATAAGCCAATTTTAACTTAAAATGTTCATTTTAATTATTAAACCCAAGACTTTTATGTCATTAAAATACGAGTATGAAATTAAAGAAATTCCTTAAAATGTTTCTTAATAGTTTCATGAGCTGATATACTGATATAATAGTAGATTCTTAATTTGCAATTTATGTGTATGCACAGTTGTAAGTTATGTGGTTGCGTTTCTCAGTCGCTGAAAAATTAATTCCTGCGAAAGAAAAAATGTTTATGTGAGCAGATCATTTTCATGGATTGTTTATATCAATTGTGTATAAGGCAAATTATTAATGTTTTTCGATAATGGCATTTATCAAAAGTACTCGCAATCATCTATTCTACATAGGTGCATCATTAAGCCATAATGATATATTTTTGCGCATAATCTGATATTATGACATTATCATGTCTACATGGCATTAACAGTGGGCAGAAAAGGAAGTTTCGTAGAATTGTTGAAGTGCTCATACGTTTGGATGCAATAAGCAGACAACCATGTCAACGGATGTTTAACTACTAGTGAGATTACTGTATGTTTTCTCTTCCCAAATAAGTACCGCTTCGAATAATTACTATATTTCATTTTTATCATATATAAGAATCGCTGTAGTATAATAAAAACCATATCTTTTTAATATTGAGGCACATAATTTAGCCAATGAAAACATCAACGTACTTCAGCAAGTCAGAGATACACTTCCCTTCTTCAACACAACGGAATGCTTTCATCCGCAGTTTTTTCTGGTTACTCCGATCAACCTCAAGCAAATGCCAGAGCAGTACTGTAACAAGGGGCCACGGACCACGCACGATCTTTATCTTCCTCCCATTTTCTTGTAGCCTCACCCCTTACAAACACACTTACTGAAATGCCGAGAGACCAAGTCGGGACCTTAGAGCTTGTCCCGGCTGGCGCGACAACCCTCCCCTCTGATGTGAGATGCCTGGTTGAGGAAAAATCCCTCATGCCGAGGTCGGCGCCGGATCTCGTCATCCAGCGGGCGAAGATCATTGCCACATCGCGGGATAAAGCATCCACTACACTAACGGAACTAACAACCTTAGCAGTTGACGCGACTGAATTCACTAATCAATCCATCAGCACACCACCGACTAATAACTAGGAGGCGACTTCTAATGAAATATTTTTTCTTTTCACTTTAGAACAACGATTTTTATTATAGATATTAATTTTATGTTATGACAAAAGGAAATGCCCTATTTTATACGACAATATTTGACGTAATGTCGATTTAGACTAATAAGTAATTTTTTACCTTTTCTCGTCATTTTTAATGTTTAATGCAACAAATCTTCTGCCCGTTAAGACACATAGTTTTTACTGTTACTTTGACTAAATCAATCAAATTAAAGTAAATTCACAGAATTTGCGAGTAGCATATTCTATTTCTGCGCTCAGGTATTGTAATGACAGCCTTTGTGAGTATGCACTCTAAGATTCTTGTGAAGTCCGTCAGCGCCATTGTCGGATGGGGCCTGATTTCAGGATAACTAAATAGATATTTCCTGGTCTAATTACAGTCCTAATCAAAAGTTTGCATGCTTAGTTCACTTGAACGAAATAAAGAAGCCTTAATTACGTCAGTAACAAACATATCTATCAGCTTGAGTTGTCCATCTGTCTGATTTTTCTTTGTTTTTAGGGTATTTTAAAAACATGGTAGGAGCATTTTACTGACCATTTTTGGCGATGTTTTAGGTCATCGAAATCCGTCCGCCTCATAACAACATCCCCCATTGTCTTCTTGGCTGTCCGGGATGAAGCCGCGTCTGAATCGAATGGATCTGACTTTTCGGCCATCTTGCTGAGGCCTTCTTCAGAAGCTAAACTTTTCTCAGCAGTTTAGCTCTGAAGAAAGCCACAGCAAGATGGCCGAAACGTCAGATCCATCGACTCAGACGCGGCTCATCCCGGACAGCCAAGAATACAATGACTCCTGCCGCGGATGGCTACGAATTCAATGACATCCCCAGCCTGGGAGCATGAGGTCATTGCTTCAGCCGGGGCGCCGGGGGTAGCGTCGCACCGCACCGCCACGCGGAAGGGACCTGGAGGCCTGAGGGCGTTGCGGGGGCGAGGGTGGGGGAGAGGAGGGGGTGTGGTGGGGGCGGCGCCTCTGCGCGCTCGCCGCAAAGGGACTGCCTTTCGGGAATTATTTAACATTAATCTTCTTATGCTGTTTTAGGCAGATAAAATACTCATCTACCACATTTTTAGGACATTTTAGGCACTATTAGATTGTTTCAATCGATCTATTTTTTCACCATTCTTAAGCATCAGCAATTATTTTTTACAGTCCCCTAAAGGTACTGAATAGACATTTGTCCTAAAATCTGAGGTCTACTAATGACAGTAGTTGACGCCCCCGAATTCACTAATCAATCCATCAGCACAGCACTGAGTAATATCCCCATTCCCCAGCCCGGGCGCATGAGGTCATTGCTTGGGCCGGGGCGCCCGCCGGGGGGCAGCGCCGCGCCTCGCCTCGCCGCCACGCGGAAGGGGCCCGGAGGCCTACGGGCGCCGCGGCGCCGAGGGCGGCCGAGAGGGGTGTGGCGCGGAGGGGGAGTGGCGGGGCGGGGCGGGGCGGCGCCGGTGCGCGCTCGCCGCAAAGGGACCGCCTGGCGGCGCATTAGCGCTCGCGCCCGAGATTTATGCGGGGGCCGCGCGGGTGATGATATCAATATGGAACCGCGGCCGGGGCGGGGGCGGCGGGGGTGGACCCGTGATTTACGGCGGAGCTCCAGGGGGCGGTGGCGGCGGCCGTTGTCGCGGGGGTGGCGGCGGTGGTGGCCCGCGGGCGCGCCAGGGCGGTAGCACTGCCCGCCGCCGTCGCCCGATGAAAGGGGGACGCCCGAGATCGCAAAGCATTTTTCTCCGCGTATCAGCCAGGTTACATCTGGGCGGAGGAGGTAGATAGTGTGAGGACAGGCGCGCGCACACGCGCTGTGTTCATAGTACTGTTATCCTGTCGGCGACAGCGTCGGCGTATATTTACGTAGCAACCTTAGACCTGGGGATCTTGCCGAGTTCACTGGTTTAGCTACACCTAACTTTACTACGAATAATATTTAGATGGATTTTATTTAAGGAAGAATTTTCGATCTGCTAAACAGTTTGTTGGTAAGATGATTGCGTATTCGTATGTTTATGATCAGCACTGTTAGAGAGTGCATTTTCAAAAAATTAACAGATGTGATCCAACAGCCAGAGATTAATATTAAGCTTATGGGTTCTAAGTTATCTTGCAGCAACACATTCCTTATCTTTTGACTAATACCTGCTAAGCATTAATTTAATAGAAGAAGTTATGAAAACAATAAGTATTCTTGGTGATATTATTTACTGTATAATTTTGAGTATAATTTTGATTCTCGGCTAATGGAAAGAATATGAACGTTTTAGTGTGTACGATGTCATTTCAAATACACTTGTCTCTCTATATGCAGGCCGAGTGCTAGTTCCACCCATCCTGTAACACGGAGATTTGAGCAGGAGTGATCTGCTACAATCAACACTTCAATCACGTGCACGGAGGAAAATAGTGTTTCAGCGTAAGATATTCTTACATTATATATTTTACACAAAAGTATTTCAAAACTTTTTAATGGAGATATTTTTAAAACATTAAATAAAAACATTTCCATTCATGGGGTACTGCTGTTCCGTGTTTTTAACTTTTAAATTTTGTTTTTCGTTTACAGTAGCATTTTCATACCCTTTAACTGACATTGTGTATTTGTAGTTCGGTGTTCTATGAGTCATTAAGGTTTATTACAAAATGTAAGTTCTCGCACATACATTTTTACATGCACTAGTACTTTATTATGACAAGGCACTTTTCGTCGGTTCTGTAATTTTTCCTCACTCTCCAGTAATCCAAAGATTTCGCTAATTCTGCCCTATCTACACCCTATTTTGGAGAGGATTAGCGAGAGCTTACTCTACTGAACTATTTTTTCGTTGTACAAAGAAAATATTATTCAGAGTTATAAGACATTTTTAGAAGATCACACATTGAACATTCAACTCCATTTGTGACCTGAGCAACTTCGTAATATTGCTTTGATCTTACAAGGTCACTAGTTCTATTTTGAGCAATTTAATTTCTCCGTCTATCTCAAGAGCCACATACCAGGTCAGAAAAAACGGTTAAGCAACGG
This sequence comes from Acheta domesticus, assembly GCA_031308135.1. Classification (NCBI taxonomy): domain Eukaryota; kingdom Metazoa; phylum Arthropoda; class Insecta; order Orthoptera; family Gryllidae; genus Acheta; species Acheta domesticus. Next base: position 249,300,865 of record JAHLJT010009436.1, on the reverse strand, counting down.
AACTGGGGGGAGAAAATACTCGCCACGCTGCCTCGTGCATTTCGACCAACTGAACCAGCGCAGCGGGAATTGCCTGCAACTGCCTTTCCCACCCAGGAACATGGCTCTGCTCTGGTCGGTTGGAATGGATGGAGGGGAAGGTTTCGAACTTTTCTTGCAGAAGATTTTGCCGGAAAATCGGCCACGGGGAACAGGTCTCCAAGCGAAACCCAGTACCTCATTAAGGCAAGACTGTCCCTGCAGCTTGAGCTTTAAGATCGTTCAGGTTGATATGGATGTCATTTTCCTCGTTGTGATACAGTCGTTTGTTGCTTTATGTTGCTTGCGTGAAAACATGTTTTATTGAGATGAGAGATATAATGTGATCGTCAATGGTCTGACGCGAAAATTGTTACGTTTCAGAATTGGATTCTTAAATCACCAACAATCAAAATTTGCGTGGTGACAGAATAGAAACAAATAATATTTTTGTGTTCTTACAATAACATTTTTTAAATTAAATTTAAAACTCTTCATTGACTAGTTTCTCCACTTTTCTATTTCCCTATTCAGTCACTCATAGCACCGTACAGTGTTACAAAATTTGGCATGACGTAAGTTCCACGTGTTTAATCCGTGATTCGTGGCTATGTATCCAATTTCCATTGATTTTACGTTGTTCAATTTTATATTTTATCTATTTCTATTCGTACATTTAAGTTAATTTCATTTCATAGTAGTTAAATTTGATTCCTTAATTTTCTTCTCTGTGGAACCTCTGAAGATGAGATAAGATTCCTGAAACATGTGTCTGGTTAATTATTTATAATATTAAATATATTTTTTAAAAACTTTGTGGTTGAAATATCTTGAATCGTTACTAATCATTAAGAAATTTTATCAGAATATCTCTGCTGCCAACACGGACTTTATTCAATAACATGTTTGTTAATCTGCACACGTTACATTTTCTTTGTTGTATAAATAATATCTACGAAGTGTGAATATCAAAGAAGAATGCTAGTAGCAGACGTCCAGCTTTGGCAATACAGTATCGACCAAAAGGAAAAAGACCTCGACCAAAATGGGCACCGGAACAGGTTGAAGAACCTAATCCTTGAAGAGCAGAAGTAGTAGTAACAATAATAACAACAATAGTAATAAATAATAATAATAGCAATAACACAATGATGTATTGGTATCACCATTATTTATTATTAATATTATTAGTATTAGTATTATTATTTACCAGTGAAAAATGTTTCACTAACTTTCGAATGAACACAACACAAATGATTCTGAGAACGTAACCGGAGGTCCATACCTCAGTTCGAATGAAGTCTATCCCCAAAACTAATGAGAACAAAACCTGTCACTAACAGGGGAGGCCAAGTGCAGGGCGCAGCGCAGGGCTGAGATGAGCCGTGGCTGAGCGCAGTGGCGGCGGGAGGGCAGCGGTGGGAATGGTGGTCGCCGCCGCGGGACTGTGGGAGCCAGAGGAACCCGCGGCCGGCGCGGCGCGATGCTTATCTGCCGTGGATGCTGCGACGCCCGCCCGTCCGCCCGCCCGCCCGCCGGCCGGCCGGCCCACCAGCGGCTGGAGCCGCGCGCCGCCGACGGCTCTCACAAGAGCGCACGCGGAAACTCGCGGCGGGGCGCGGAGCGGTGCGCAGTGGGCCCGAAGGGCACGGAGGCTATGCTTGCAAGGGTGGTGAACGAAATATTTTTTTTTTCATTTAACCCAGGAGTGCCCGCAATAGGTAGACTCAGGCCAGTGCCCGTCTCAGATATAGCTGCAACTTTTTGTGAATACGAATGATTTAAGGCTCTATTTACTGAAATACGTATTTTATTTAGTCCCTCAATGCAATTATTAATAAATCTTATACTGCAGAAACCTTGTCTGAACATTTATGGAGAGAAAGGTAAAAATTGACATGCAAAAATCTTATTAAATAACATTAAACACAATTTCCTTAAATGATTTTGGCGTGTTCTAAACAAACATATATTTTACATTTTTCACAAAAATATTTAGAAACTCTTTGTCTTTTTTCCATTTTGTAAGGTTCGCATTATTTTCATTTTTCTACAGACGTCTCCTGCACATCATCTTTCTTCTTAGGAAGAAATTGTGACACTGGATCCTAAATAAAGCAAATGATTACATTTTCTGAATAGGCACTTGTCATAGACACTGCTGAAAATGCCATGACACGTACCGCTTACTCCAGGAGTTCGCAATACACTGGCGCCAGTTCGCGTAACGTATCTGACACACATCGCAGAGCACAGCGATCTGGTTTCAACATTCATATACAGCTTACGGGAAATGATTCATCGAAAGAATAAAAACAGAAGTCCACGAGTTCTCAGAAAAGTACAATGAAATAATAGATGAAATATCAGACAGCTAATGCATCGCAATAAGTCAGGAATATAAAATTGCTTGGATCTCACAAATCTATTGCGAGCAACCCCGTCTTAAGGTCGCATCAACGTCTAAGTCATTAGCGACCACTATTGGATTTTAACGTTAAGGTATCTGTGACGATGAAACAATGTGGTGATGATAGGGGGTGAAAAGACGAACACAAACAACCATGCCCCAAGCGAGACTCGAACCCGCGACCCTCCGATCCGAGATCGCTACGGCACTACTGCTTTAGCGATCTCGGCCACCGGGCCGGGCGAATTTTGTTTCCTAGCGCGTGAATTAATTGGGTCATGAGTCCTGAAAGTGTAGGGCGTAACCCATGGACGTTGTAAGAGTAGTGTGGGAATAAGTTTTTATTGCTTCTAGGCACGTCAATTAATTAGGGCATCCGTCCCGCAAGTGTGGTGCATGCTGAAGGTGTGGGTGTTTCTTCTGTTGAATTGTGATATCCGGCGCCGCGTTACACTAACGGCTTGCGGAGTCTGACTGGCCGGATTTCCCACGACGGTATCTCCCCCGTTGTGGCACAGCTCTAGACGGAGCAAGCTATGAAAAAACCCATTAATGTCCCCGACGTTTTGTAGTAAAGTGCAGGTGGAGGGTGTGAGTGTGTGTGTTTAGGGGGAGAGGAACACCCAAAGATGAGGAAGGAAATATCGCATGCGGTCCATGTTGCGTTTGTTAGAGTGCTGTTCTGGCATTCGGCTGATGTGGAGCAAAGAAACCACTGAAAAGTACAGATAAGAGTCGCCACAGCTAGACCAGCTTCTTCTCCAAATAGTGATTGAATTCGACTCAGCTAGTACGTAATTACCGTCCGGATTGGATCCCAGAGTGCCCCCTGCACATGGGCATTGCGTTGACGCGCAATTAGTGACTCGTGTCAACGTAACGCTCGGGTGACACAGACCTTAGACCACACTTTCCAAGAACGGTTTTCAAATTCACATTTCCTTTCATTATTTAATAGGAAGAGATGTCTGAATAACACTTGCAGCAGCTTTCCATTGCACAGTGCATCGCAGTTTTGTTCGTATTTGTACACCTCTTTTGTGGGGAAATAATCTCTCTTTTGGGTTTATTGTTTTCATGTCATTTTAACCAAAGCTAGAAGTGCCTGCAGTCGAACACTGTTCAACGTTATCACTTGTTAATTTCCTTATTCTCCGTTTCAAGAAAGTTACAATGTTTGGAATATGAAAGTAAACCATAAATTTATTTTCCTATGTTTTCCTTAATATTAGTAAATTCTGTAAAAATAATTCGCTCGGAGTTCTACATACAATATTTCTAATCTTATAGATCACAAGACAAATTTTCTTCATTCTTCCTGAATTGTTCATTCTCTTCAAGAGCAGAAATGGAATATTCGCGGAGCCAATAGCGTTTGCTGACTACAACTTCGGTGGTTCCGCGTTCATTGTAATAGGTTTGCCAATCAATTTTTGGGAAATACATTCCGTTATAACACATCTTATTTTAAAAAACTTTTTAGGGCGGTGATTTTACAAAAGGTTATTAAAAAGATGGGATAGGCAACGCTTCACTTTTAAATGACACCGACAAAAATAACCTATCCAGCAATTATCTAGATATCAGATCAGCACCACACCTCATTTACTGTACAGGTACGCGCATTTGCTATAGAGAGATTACTATAAGAAGGCTACGGCTTTGACAGCTACTGTTTGGAAATTCTGACAACAAAACTGCAGATTATGTTCATACACTCATATTTTTAGTGTGTTCATTTCCAGTTATTTCATTTGTAAATTGCTTCATAACTATCTCTTGCAATATCATCACCCTGCATGACGTACGTTTGTTGTCCGACCTGTCAAAGAGGTCTCTACTTAGAGTAACTCCTGTGCAGTATTTGGACCAGTGCGCGGCGCAGAGGAGAGGAGACGAGGAGGGGAAGGGGGGAGCGTTGCGGTGCGGGGCGGAGGGGCAACCACAACACCGCTGATCTATTCGAGAGCATTTATGGCGTGGCTTTGGCCCAGTAGTACATTTCCCACAGCGCCGGCCTACATTGATGTATGAGTGGTTGCGCTGACAGTCACCGCTGCCTTCTGACGTGACTGCGGCGACGGAAACGTGACGCGGCTGGAAGTTTCCTCCAAGCCGTCTTTCTCGCCGTTTTCTGTCTGGTTCCTGCGTTTTATGAAATGATTCTCCGTGTGCTTCATTTTACATTCTTTGCGAAAATGTAGTGTGAACCCCACACATAGTACTAGATTTGTTTGTGATGAAAAATCATAAAACTTTGATAAAACTGATTTTTAGTTCAAACTGGCATTCTTATGTACACGCGGCTTATAATGTGCTTTGCATCATTGAATCCATGTATTTAATTCTTCAGTATATTTTCATTGAGTTTTACTATGTGATCTTCCGGCTGCTGTGTAAAAATCGTGAGAAAGCGACCATCAAACGGGGCGAAACTGTGCCACGTGTGGTGAGAATATGCCTGGCTCCATTTCTTGAGATGTACGCATCTTATTGACAGGTGTCGGGACTTTGCTGTTTCTAACTTGTACAAATAGCTAGAAGCAATTTATAACTACTAGCAATGGAATATTCCTAGCATGATGGTCCTGGAAAATCTTACTGTATAAAATTGATTCATTTTTGCGCCAAGTGCCGTGATAAATGTCTGTGAATGATGAGTGTGGGTTTGATTTATTGAGTATTGTTGATATTGTTTTGTTGGCTGTGCTTGAGTGAATGCCGACCGTGTCGAGGTAAATTAATGTGTCAATAGAAAACAAATATCTGAGAGTAGTATGGTTTTTCTTCAACCACAGTACGTGACAATTATTCTGTCATGTTAGTGAAAAAAAACAAGAAATTTAACATGTTCTTATAATTAATGGATTTTAGAACTGTCCCATTTATCCCTTGTCATGTTCCACCCCTTCCCATGACGTAAGAGGTCAGGAACTTTCACAATGGAAAACTATTGGTATTATAAAATGGCAAGACTTTCTCGTAGTTACCTTCTTTTGCTTGCGTTACCTTCTCGATTCCCCTCTTGGCTGCCATCTATCGACGTCTAAGGAACCTACCAGACCGTCCCGCGGTAACTACCGTTTTCTTGGAATAAATTCCCAAAGAATAACTCCATCGAATTCCGCGAACATGACGCCGAGGTTACCTTTAGACCCATTTTGTTCCTGTACTTTTACACACAACTGTGCCAGCCCGTGAATACATCTTGGTGATTGTTTCGTTGTTTTAGATGTAGGAAATCAAATGATGAAACAGCTCAGTCAATTAGGCTCTATCCGTCACAAAACAGTAAAGAAAGCAACTGGAGTCGCTTTTGGAAAAAATGTTTTCATTGTATTTTTTGATGGACCCTTTTCATTTAAAATTACGAGAATTATACTCATATTTTCAAGGAATAGTACATGACGTATGGGCTTCGTGCGTAGTATCCCCAAATTTTAGTAAAAATTCTGTGAACGTTTTAGGTGCTAGGGTTGATCATCGTTAGACGCAGATATGGCCCCTCGTATATTCCCAAGACTTTATCCCACGTGTTTCCTACATGTTTCCCGCACATTTCCCACATGTTCACCTCATCTCTCCTAGTACTCTACATGTCTCCTACCTAGCCCCCTACGTATTCCTCATATCCCTCTGTCCCCATGGTTCATCAACGTTTCGCCACATGTTCACCGCCGTATTGTACTGTGAATTCTTCCGAATGTTTCCCGTATGTGAATTTTAAACTTAATGTGAATCATTTTAATTAATAATTGTTTACATGAATTTATTTTAAATGGCGATTTTTTAATATTTCTTATGTTTTTACCCACTTCTTTAACCAGAATAAATGCCGTTTTTGCATGATTATTTTACGTAAAATAAATTCTTGAACTTTCGGATTTTAGTCATCATCATCATCAGCAGCAGCAGCCGTACTATCGGTGTCGCCGCTTCCTGCACCTCCATGCTTCTTCCTCCGCCTCGATATCTCCTGCGCGCTTTGTTACTATCGTAGAGGAAATAGGTACACTTATTTCTCTATTCTTCTGCTGGACACGAGTTCTTCTAGGTCTTCCTCTTCTATTTCTTCCTGCTGCCTCTTTTCGCCTGTCCCTTTTTGCCCAGCTGTTTTCTCCCATTCGTTAAACATGATCGATCAACAAAAGCTGCCTTTCTTGAATTCTCTCAACATCACTCGCAGACTGTGTCATGCCCCTTATTGTTTCATTGCTTAAATGGTAACAGCAGGAGATTCTAGAAGATCTTTTGAGACGATTTATTTACATTATCTTCCGTTTTTCTTTATACTTTTGCGTTAATTCCAACTTTCACTTTCACATATTTTTTTCGGGCTACAGAATGGATTCGTAGAGCACCTGGTTAACTTGTCATCCCATTTTAGTGAACCAAAGAAACGATTTTATATACTTTTATTTTCTCTCTGTTTCACAATTCATGTTACTTGCTACTATTTTCTTAAGTTACCAATCTTGGGAGAGGGGTCAACGACAGACTACGGTCAACGAGCAGCCTCCTTTATCTTTGTTTAGTGTAGGTAAGAATTTTCTTTTTTATCGTTTAAAACTTTTATTAACCCAAATTGTCTTAACTTGAAATAATAGTTTCGATCTTCAATGCTTGTCAGATGATTATAAAAAAAATCAAAATCGTCGCCATTCGCAATTTTTTCGTGGAAAATCTGGTGTTCTCTTACAGCGAGACCCGCTCATAAACACGTTAAATCCTTCTTTTATTTGTCTGGCGATGGAGAGAATAGTTTTGCATTCGCAGATACACAGTTAAATTGGTTCTTTAAAAAATGACCATCTGGGTCCCTGTGGAAACTGCCACAAGTGCAGAAAATGTTCAATGTAGTATATAATCATGGCAATCCCCCAAAACAAAATATTTGACATGAACTTCCAGAAAATAATTGTAATATACTGCCAAATACACATAGCATTATGTTTCCAATAAATATATGTTTCCTTTAATTGTTTTGCAGTCTTTTCTGGAGTTTGCCGTGGAACTCACATCGGCGTTCTCCGGGTAGAAGGATGATTTGTATGCTACTATTAAGAAATGCTTGTGGAAGTTTACGCCAGAAATTTCTAAGATATTAAATTTTCATAGCAAGAAGTAAATTTATGAAATTATTTTCATCTAGTATTGAAGTATCTAGCCTCCTTTAATTTTTTCATTTCCGTAAGCTTTGTGAACTGTCTATTTTTGCGCTTTGGCCTCCGAGCAGAGTAGACCTACCTCTCTGGCGAGTAGTACCTCCACTTTGTCGGAGATAAGTGACAAGTCGCTATCATTAGTGGGGATGTGACAAGGCTGTTCAATAGCCTAGCAATTATTATAAGTGACAGTGAAATGTCCATAAATCAATGCAACAGTTCAAGTACTTAAACTCAGTGATAGTGCAGGTTCAAAAAGAACTATTCCAACCCGGGGCAAGCCGTGCCTCCTCGGAAGCCAATGACGTAGAAAATGGTGAAAAGACGTTCGATCGATTGAAGAGCAAGCCTTGGAAACAAAATTAAAAATAGCGAAGCAGCAAATTCAGACGTGGCAGAGATAGATGCAATAACAGCAACAACAGTAATAACAGCAACAATAAATCAACTTCACCAAATTCAAACACCACAGCAGTTCCGTCTTCTGGCCTCGCTGGCATACGCCAAACAGGAAGACAACTAGAGGGAATGCAGCAAGGTAGCGGCCGACTACGGTATACAGAGAGTAAGTTTCCCTATGTTGTCAACAAACAAAATATAATTTCGTGGTGTAACTTTTTATGGAAGATACAGCACAAGTTGCGCTATTTTTCCTTATAATAACTACAAGAAGTAAGGCATTTGTTATATCGTGTGAACGACATCGGTATACCTGTGTCACAGAAGACAATCAACTGGGATACGTAGTAGTAAGTGCCCCTGTTTGTCAACCACCTTTCTTCTCTGTAACGCTCTGATGCGCGTAATGCTGATCGAACAGGATTTTCTTGGGGTGTAGGAAAAGATGGAAATCATTAGAGCCGAGATCTGTTCTAAAGAGTGGATGGTTTATCACCTCCCAATAGAACAGCTGCAGAAGACCTCTTGTGAGCCGAGCATGTATGGCCGAACGTTAGAAGGAAGACCTGCCCTAAGCTTCTCGATTGTTCGATTGTTTTGAATGGTCCTTCACAAATTCTGCAGTGTTGACAGCAACGTTGAGCGATCACTGCCTCACCTCTGGCCAGAAACTTCACGAACATAATGCCCTTTCTGTCCCAAAGGACTGTGTACAAAGTCTATGCCTACAAAGTCTGCTTGAATTTAGTCCTGGTCGGATATCCAGTGCGACGCCATTGAATGCTGATTGGTTTCTGGGGTAAAGTGTCACATCGCTTGTGTTTGATTGACGGCGTCTCATCGCCTGTAACAATTTGATCCAGATTTTCGTCGTCATCATCAGGCTCCAGAAATGTGAATATTCCTCCCATGCGTTTTGTTTTGTGTTCGGATGTCAATTGCATCGGCACTCACCTCGCACAGACTTTCTTAAACAGCAAATATCTCGTGACAATTTCGTGCAAGGCTCTTGTATTATTCGTTGTTGGCAACGAGGTACCAATTTTCAATAATGTCGAATATTGTGGATCTGATATGGTTAGTACAAAGAATTACGACAACAATTTTAATAAATTAATCAACAAAATATGCTTAAAGCAGTCGTATTAATAACTCAAAAGCTTGGACTGAGACAATTTGAATGAAATTACACGAGTACAACAATCTATTTTTAGAGTTGCTTTAACATTCATTCACAATCAAGTCAATCACATGCAACGAGTATTAACCTATCAATCTAACGATCAGACTGGATGTTTTTCTCCTTACAGTTGTTTCTCACACAGCACAAACATGGTGGCAACGTGCGTAGCATTTATGCATGACTTGACTGGCAATGTTCGTGACGTTCAACGCAAAGTAATAGAGTGCCAACTTAGCACAGTAGCCAGCATACTCGTGCCTTCCCAATGGTCACAGGAAACGAATTCAAAGATAAAAAGACCTTGGGTCGGATGTGTAAAATGCTTTCGTGTTTTCAGCATTGATGCACAAAACCTTCAAATGTTATTTTAGTTTGCATTCAATCACGATTTTTTTACGTAGTATTTCAGTGTTGAATTAAAATGTTACCGATTCCTACTCATAAACTTTTGGAGACGATTTTCATTGTAAAATCTTGCATTCCGTGATTAAACTATTAAATAAAATTATAAGGCCAAGTTTTTCCTTTAGTTAACAAAATTAAGTTAAGATTGTCTACATCTTTAATAATTTAATTATTGTTATGTCATTACAAAGTTACAAACATGACACCTTTAGAAAGAACTGTTAGAAACAAATTTTCCTCCGTTTCCGTGCGTGAATGTGGAGAACACTCCGAAGACTGTGACACACGCTGGAGCGCGGAATTAGCGAACAAGGATCGTGCGTTGCTGGCGTAATCCGCTTCGTCACCTCTACGGAGAGACAATTACCGTGAAATAGAGGGCCGAAATGAAGACGTACACTGTTCTTCCAAGACACAAATTTCCCAACGTATTTATCGCACGCTTGGATCCAACGTAAAATCGCCTTTGTGTAGGGCCGGCTCGCGATAATGCCGCGGAAAGGGGCAGAGATGACTTGGGAGGAAAGCCAATGAGCCCTGTTAGGGCAGAAAGGAGTCGTGATCAGATTTCCGGAGACACGCGAGGCGCGAGCGGGGGCGGGGGCGGAGGCGGAGGCGGCGGCGGCAGCCTTTGCGCCCGCTGAGGGATCGCTCCCTCCCGACCTCCAGCGCAGCAGCGCCTGGCTCCCGGGGCGCTGCGGAGAGACCGGACTTCGACATTCACCTGTCCTCCGGAAGGTGGAGGCAAGCGTTTAACCTGGCCGGGAGGTCCTGGGCTCGAGTCCCGACGGCGGCAGGATTTTTGACACTAGCTTTTCAGCTAGGTCGAATTCAGTCGCTGTCTGGAAGAGAATTCTAGCTGCCGGCTGCTCTGATCGGTAGTTTTCCGAGGTCTCTCCGATCAACGCCAGGCGAATGCCAGAGCAGTACCCTAACAAACGGGTCATGCACCGCGCACGATCTTTTCTTCCTCTTCCTTGTCCTATCCTCACCCCTTACACACATACACTGGCATGCACTACACTTCCACCCACGCCGGGAGACCGGTCGGAAGCTTGGAGCTCGTCCCGGTTGGGGCGGTGCCCCGCTCGTGGGAGATACGTGGTTAAGGGAAAAACCCCCGCCAGTCGACGGTAGGTCGGCGCCGGATCTCACCATCCAGAGGAAAAATATATACCGCCACCTCCCGAGGGGAAAACACGCACTTCACGTACGGGACACCACTATGACGTAAGTAGTTGACGCGCCCGGAATCAAGCAAGCAAGCGTTTAATATACAAACTCATTGTAGAAGAAAGGCCTAAACCGGAAAAGTGGCTCAGGGCATCAACTTATGTAACTGCAGGCCTCTGACCTAGAGGTCCTAGATTCGAGTAATTTCGGTTTAGTGAGATGGTGTATTGCATCAAATTACAAACGTCGGCACTGTAGAGGAACCAAAAGTAAAAAACAAACTGCAGAAAAATCGAGAAATAAAAACAAACTTTGCATTTTCATAAATTTTTTGCGTAGTTCATCTACTGAATCTACTTCCCCTCACATTTTGCTCTCGGTTTCTTTCGCCTCATATGGGCCTGTTACAAATAATACAAGAACGTCAACTTCAGTTAGACACGCCGATATTTACATTCTTTAGGGCCCAATGTCGGAAAACGGAATCAAGGTTGACAGGAGGTTTTCGCAATCAGCACGATCAGATGCCTATCTTAGGGGACAAGGAACAAGATGCCTCAGCCCGACGAGTTCATTTGGAGCAAAGTAGAAATATTACATTTGTACTTCACGCTTAATCTAGGGGTCAGCAAAAACAATTGTTCGGCTCTTAAAAGGGACACTAATATGCTCTATTATCTGATATGTTAAACATATCAGATACAGTTTCTGCTTCTTGCGGAGATCGAACCCGCGATCTCCCAGACAATGGTAAAAGAAGCCACATCGCCAACAAAACATCGGTGGTTTTAAACTTCGTAGTTCAAAATTAAAACATCAATATTAGTAAAATATCACCCTTAAACCTCTTTCTTTAGAAACTAAGCACAAATAAATTTCTATATGAAAATACTCCTCGGAATCTCCTAGCTAAGTTAGTAATGCATATTTAAACAAACTCATCTCTCACAAGTACCTACTAAATCATTGGATTGCCTAAGTAAATTTTTCATGACACGAGAAATCTAAACAGCAAAAATGCATCTATTGAGATCTGATTTGAAACTGCTTTTCGTTTTGAATAAAATACAATGCACAGCATTATTTATGTCTTCACAACTTGTTTAAGAGTGTCTGAAAGCTATAAATCCAGTGAAAATGTGAATAAAATCAATAATATTTCTAATAATAATAATAATAATAATAATAATAATATCAGTAATGAAACAAAATGTGGGCATATTTTCATGGGCATGTTTCATTGTCAAATTCTATCTCTGAGCGAGGGAGTCTCTCTGCAAACACGTTCTGCAGGCCTAGGCGCCTATGCGACACGAATCACCTGAGTGGGACTGTCCAGTCGGTCGACCCCCGCATCGCGCGGCAGAAAACTGCGGGCGGCGACTCGGCAGCCGTGGGACGGGAGTCCGCGGGTCGTCACCTGTCCACGGTAAATCAATGTCGTTCCCACTGATGCTGCTGCGATTGCGTGGCAATATCGCCTGCTGAAGGATTCATGAAGCTGGGACTTCCTGCGCGAGTGTGGGTCGTGTCTCCCGCTTCCCGACCCAACCGGGGAGGAGGAGGGTGGGAGACCGAGGCGACAGTGTCGGGGCGCGGTGAATGCACAGAACCCGTCGAGGCATTGTTGTGGCAGCGCATTGTGTCATTGGGTGATGGTGCTCCCAGAGGACGACACTCCGTCGAGTCTGGCAGAACGAATACAACACCAATTTAAAACGACGCTCGAGCACATATTTAGCTGCGAGACTGGATTTGCTGATGGTATCACCGGACGGCGGACGGTCTGCGTGTAATGGGAGGTGTGGGTTTGGAGGAAGACTTGTTGGCGAAAGAGAACTCATTCAAACATCAATATGTCAATCAACCCGAGCGAAATAGTCGACAGAGGATGGGAAGTAGATTCCCACGTTGTTTCAGTACAAATATAAAATTTAGAAATTTCTAAATAAATTCTCTAAAAGTTACTTCCTTGACCTTCAATAGATATTTTCTATTCCAATCCTTCAAGAACATTGGATGCTTGCGTATTCTGTTGTGTGCTAAAAAGGCAGTACGTAGAATTTCTCACATTAGAATGAGGATTTAATAACCAAGCTCAACGCACGAAATCATTCTATATGATAAACAATTTTTGATTTATTTGTAATGTTAATATATTTATATATAATGTATTTGTAATGTTATATCTTCTTTATATTATAACGAAACAATTGAGTTTGTTTTAAAGATACGTTGTTTATTATATGACGCTCAAGATACTGACGTACCCACTGGAATGCAGTGAATTTGGTAATATCTAATATAGAACAACAATGGTTTCCTAATGCATCTGATTCTCACACACATATCCGCCTTCTTTCAAAATATAAAACATAAAATTTATACTTCTTAGTAAACCAAGTGGAGTTAATACTTTAAAGACATGAAACATTGTTAGAATGAACATTTCAGAACGATATGTGTGTGAGTGTATGGATATGCTTCGGCTGCTTTTCTTTCACAACTCATCTTTCACATGACGACGGCCGCTGCGCTTGTCTGCAGAAGAAGTAAGATGCGGAGATTTGGGGACCCCAGGGCAAAGCACTAGGTAGCGGCAGAGGGACGTGTGGGAATTTTATTTCCCCAGCTTTTTTTCTATATCACCCGTCAGCAAGTTCTCCCGTCCTTACATGCCTTTTTATTCGCATGCCCACACTTACCCACATTCCCCCACTCCCATTTCACCAGAGTGCGTTTCGCTTTCCCTTTCGCTCTCCCCCCATACTACCGGCAGTTGCCACAAGTGCTGAATTTACGCTCGTCTTTATGTAATGCTTCCACCTCGTCCGCCTGTGCCCCCACACTCCCACATCCGCACACCGGGGCCCCACGCTCCTCACCTTCACTTCCTTTCTATTCGCCTCCCTTTCTTCCGCTCACCTCCCACCTGCCGCCTCCGTGCCTCCTCATTTGGCGCTGATAACTGCCCTCAGATGTTTGCTCTCGCCCCCCTCCATACTTACTAGCAGTTTCCATAACTTCTGACCTTACGCTCACTCATCTTCAAAATGCTTCTACCTCATCCTCCTCCGCCCCACATTCCCACACCACACGCCCGGCCCCCACGCTCCTCACCTTCACTTTTTTTCCTCTCGCCTCCTTTCCTTCCGCTCACCTCCCACCTGCCGCCTCCGTGCCTCCTCATTTGGCGCTGATAACTGCCTTCAGATGTTCGCTCTCGCCCCCCTCCATACCTACTAACAGTTGGCCACACCTTCTGACCTTACGCTCACTCATCTTCAAAATGCTTCCACCTCATCCGCCTCCGCCCCACATTCCCACACCGCACGCCCGGCCCCCACGCTCCTCACCTTCACTTCCTCTCCCCTTCCCTCCTTTCCTTTTCTTCCGCCATGCGTCATTTCAAACCTTTGCCTCACGCCGAGCCGCCTCGCGCCCGACACGTTGGTTCGCCTCACTCTCTCTCCTCTCCAGCGCCCTCGCCGTTCCTTCTCTCGTTCCATCGCGGCTCTCCTCCGCCCCCCCCATGCTCCTTCATCTGGCGCTGATAGCTGCTCTCAGATGCACGCAAAACACACAGGATTCCAACACCTTCAGACTTCTCCTCGGTCGTTATTCATCGGGCGGACGGAGAGCGCACGCGAGCAACTGTACGAAGGGGGAGTGGCTTTATTTTTGTTGTTATTAAGTATAAAGTTAGGCGAGATATAAAGGGTTTTCTTTTTCTTTTAGTGTAGCGGCCCGCTATTAATAAATAACGTCGGCGGCGTGAGCATAGGGCTCGCGAGGATCGGGGTGCCTTTATCTCTTTCCTCGTTATGCTCGCACATACCCGCGTTTTCTATCTCTCTCCACACCGGTTTAGAAGTTCCGCTCGCCGTATCTGAGGTTTCCGATTATGAAATATAGCATTCGCTGGTTCCGTGTCACGATTAGTTCACTCCTTCTCTCTCCCACTCGCGGGCTTGTACAAACACAACAAATTACTGCAGCCGGCCGCTTGAAGATATATAGAAAGCGTGGCGCGCTACACTGAAAAGTAAGGTAGTTTTATATGAGCACACAAGAAATAAACACATTACCGGACTGAGTTGGTGGCTGTGGCACGGCGTTCGTAGGTGGTTTACGGTGAGGATCGGCTATGTATCCGTTAATAATATAGCTTGCTGTATGTGGAGTCCCATGCACATGTGTGTACTTTTGCTTAAGACCTTCACATTCTTCGATTTCTGGATACCTGACAAAGTCAAGCATGGAGAAAATACAGGTTGCTGCGAGTTGCGAATAATAATTAGTGAGGAAAGATGTAAAAATTATGAAGTGTATAAAGATAAAATGTCTAAATCCTACAGAAATTTCGAGAGGCCGAAAGTTTCTTTGTTCAACAAAAGCCTCAGACAAAAAATTTCGGTGAAAATACACATGCAGTGAATAGTATAAAATAATTCTAGAATTTTACTGAGCTGGAAACTAAGATCTACGAAGATATTAAGAATCACGTTCTTCTTTATCTGAATTTATCCTAGTCTGTTGTAGAGAAATGTTGCATCACCAAACTATCATTTTCATGATGCTGATTCCTAGATTTTCGACACGAGTTCTGAATCAAAAATGTATTGAATTAACATTACATTATCAGAAATATATTATATTGTATCCAAGTTATATCTTGACAAAATTTCTTGATTTGGTCACAATGATTAAACAATTTTGAGACTCATGAACTGTGTGACTCACAGACGCAAATCTATCAAAATATGCACCAAAGCCGAGCAGTGTGCCCTGCGAGTTCCACGAAACCAGGCGTCATGATCCTGCACTCACGACGCTGCCTGCCTCCACACTGCCGCCGCCGCCCGCATGCACAAACGGACACACAACCCGCGCTCCGAGAATCGTCCGCAAAAATCCGGCAATTTGCATCAAAATACCTCCGGGCGCTCTCTTCAGAAGATTCCGAGAACGAAACCTTATGTTGTTCCCGAAGAACAGAGTCCCAGATTTCGGATGAAGGCGAATCGCCACTACGGGGCCTTCGCGAGACTATTTAAATAAAGCCGACACACTATTCAATGTGGAGAGGGCCCGCGGGCGCGTTTATGTAAACTCCGGGGCCGGCGCTTGCGGCGCGGAGGCGTCGGCGGAGGAGAATGGGCAAGGAGCCTGCGTGAGGAGCTAGAAAGCCGACACAGTGAAAGTATTATCCCCGTCGGGACAATCCTCGGCTTCCTGGCGGGAAAAGGCCGCGGAGGGCGCGGACACGTACTCGCTCCCAAACCGCTCCGCTCGCTCGTCGAAAAAGAAAGTTTGGACGGTTTTTTGAAGAAAACCTACCGTTTGCCTCGGCTTCTGAGGTTCCTGTGGTTCTTAGTGAGAAACGTTTACCGTTTACGTGCCGAAAATTTAAGATATTAATGTCGGAAGTTTTCAGCAGCCTACAAGTATTTACGTGATCAGAAATACTTTCTTGTTGGTGCAAGAAGTTTCTGAGAGAAATTGTTTTCGACAAAAATTGCATGTTTTCCTGCCTTTTTAATACAGTTTTCACGGCAAGGTGGTTAGAAAAGTGTGGCTCTCTAGAGCATGCGCTGTGGCACAAGAAATATTTGAAGCGGTACCAACTAGCTTTGCCTTTTGAATGTTTCAGTTATCATACTGCAGATCTTGGAAAATAGCAGAGGATAATTCCCAAAGAATATCAGCAGAGTGCCAGCTTCAGTTTCAAACGCCCCTTCAATAAATACCTTTGATTTTTTAAATATTAACATAAAATAACATAATGTATATTATTCATAATGGAATACTCTTTTGTATGTGATGCGATCAATACGATAATTATTTTGAATAAATTAGATGAAATTGCTAAAAAGTATGGATTTAGGGAAGCACGGCTACCATGCCCTATTTCGATTCACCACTACAATAGAGTCGTATGTGTTCTAGTGAAGCAGGGATTGGACTTTTCATTAACCAACTACCGCATCTGTCATTAATGCTATCTTTTCACAATAAACTGGAATATCTATTTCTCTTTAATTTGTGGTATACATTCATTAAACAATTTAGTATATCCCAGAAATTCTTACTAAAGATTATTAAAATAACATTTGGACAACCATGGTTGATTGACAGGATTTATAAGAACTATAAGGAAGACCGGGACTGATTAAAACTGGGATCTAGTAGGCATTCAGTTTCCTAAAAGCTTCCACAAGCACTAGCTTTGTGTTATGTGTCTTTCACGATCTAACGAAACTTCTAGCGAAGTATCATCAGTACAACTACAGTAGAGCCATGACCTCAAAAGTGTTTTAGAGCTTGGATAATTATATTTTCGTAGTTCATTAATCGTATTCTGTAATATTGGGAAGAACATATTTTGTTTCTCTATTTCATCTGCAATCTTCAACCAATGCTCTGGGATGTCGTGTATCAGTTACGTCCACTACGGCCTCTTCGACGGCCATCTGTAATAAAAATCCCGTTTGGAGCTGATTGGCCATTTTCAATTGGGTTTGGTTGGTGAAATGTCAATATGCCCTATCCTCATACGACAACTACCAATACAAACAAATCTGATATTTTTATTGCCATTTTGGATAAAAGTGCCAGTATTGGCCACAGTTGAGAATATTTTCGTAGTTTTCTCAAATTTTTGAGCTACAGTATTCATTATTTAAAACTCAATGGTCAATTAACAAACCTCTTTATGAACAGATCCTTCGCCTGAAAGTGGCCAATTTTCATTTGTTCTAATTTTTATTCATTTATTTCAAACTCCTATTTTACTTTGGTTCTGGCCACTTACAAATTGCACATTTTGGTCAGATACTCAATTCAATTCACTTTTGGTCAATCGATATTCTATCCCCCTGAACGTGTCAGAGACCAGAAAAGTTAAAAAAAATAACCAGCTCATACAATAAAAGGGGAAACAACTATCTTCGTTCTAATCTTCGCAGTTAGAAGACAAAGTTTCACGTCCTTCAAGTTCCAAACACGTGGGAAACGTTCAATTCTTATTTTTCAACTTTGTGTTCGAATTGGCCATAATTGACGCAGTGGCTCACTATTGGTTTCATTACCCTACTACCTACAATTTTGACAAAAGATAATTTCGAGTCATTTCTGACATATATTTAAAAGGAGAAACATGTTTCAAAAGCATCAATATTTTCATGGTATTTCTAGTTAGTTGCTGTGCTACGGGCCCGTGTTTCGGGCCACTAAACGGAAATCCACTGTTGTACGGATTCTCCAGCCGTGCGCCTGCGATGATACAAGTGGGTGGCAGAGTAGTGGGCTGACTACACATTTTATCTATTAGCTACAATAGCACGTCGTCCAGCGTGGTAGGGGTGCGATGGGAAACCCGCCTAAAAGAAAATTGTTTCCCTCATGTCGTTCCTCATACGACAAGGATGGTTTGTACTTTACGGATATGAAAGGGTTTTAACGTCTTGTTCTCAGCACGAGATGTTTTGTTTTCTAAAGAGTTATATCATTCATTTATTTTTACTTCCTCGCATACTGTTTACGCTGTGTAAAGAAGATATTATAATGCTGCGGGAAAAAACGGCGATTTTTCGACAGAAAGACTCTTATAGCTGGGCTCTGATGACAAAAAAGTGGGTAAACTGTGTTCTTACATATGGTGCATTATTTCCTCTAACACATTGTGTAGGTAGCACCCACCCACGTTTTGTGGGCTCTTAATACCGAAACATTGGTTTACGGCAAAATTGTTTTACGGCAGCAGATGTTGTCCGTCAATTCTTCTGTCCGTCTAACCATTTGTCCGCCTTTCCGTAAGTCTAATGTCTATTAACGACGCTTGCGACTAAACCGTAAGCAGCATTTTCACCAAAATTGATATTTCCCAATCGATCTGTCTAATGCGGCGGATTCTTAAATTTGAAATTTGGAGTAATTGTTTTTTAAATTTGAAATATTGAGGCTGCATGTAAAGTATTAACATAACCGTTTAAAATTCGCATAGCCTCCAGTTCCGTTAGATGGTCGGGGAAATCCAATTTTGGAGAAAATCGTCTGAATGGTTCGACCACAGACGGACAGACAAGCAGTCAGACGGACAGACGGATCTTCAAAATGTGAATTCTGACTACACAATGTGTTAGGCGAAGAAAGGATATTTAACAATAATGAAAAGACGTATTTTTTGAAAGGATATTTAGCAAAAATGAAAAGGCATACAGCCCTGAAGAAGATCGCGACAGGGCGATCGAAACGTCGGCAACTCAGCCTGCGACGCGGCGTCACCCGTTCAGCCAAGATCATAGCATTGGCATGTTGAAGGGTACTTCCACCATCACAGCAAGTAATCGACTGAATCACTCGCGGACCTTCCATGCGCTTTGCCAAGGGCTCGGGCTCCGCTCCGGAAAGTAGCCGGGCAGGCAGCGCGCGAGGCCCCGGGGGCGGAGGTGGCTGCTATTACGGTGATTACGGTGGCAGCGCGTCGCGGCTAATGGCGCACGGATGCATTAGCGCACGCGTGCGTCCGGCGTGCCACCGGCACGTGACGCCCCCTGCGCGCAAACCCACACGGATTGCCCTTTGGGATTGCGAACCCCACGGGGGAGAATATAACCAACTGCACATGTATTCGGCACCGGGCTTCCCAGAGTGGCTAGCGGGCATGGAACGCGAAACCGCGCGAAATTCGTGTATGCTCTCTTATTACAGAAGTGTTGTAATTTCGTTTTAAGCGCTGTTTTGTCACTTTGTAAACTGCACAAATGCTTTTCATTTTATTACTACTTATACATATGTTTTATTCAGTTTTTCTTTATTTCTTAAAATACGTTTTTATTTGTATTTTGTTATTCAGTTTTATTTCATTTAATTCCTCTTCAGATTCTTATAACTGTTCTTTCTCACATAGATGAATCAAGGATTTTATTATGTTCGTGTCTCAATATTTGTAATGCGCCACTAATAAATGTTTAGTTTGAGGGGAGGAAAAATGTGGCAAGAACAAAAGAGGCTGAAGGGGTTGATAGAGAACGAAAGTTTTCTCAGTAGTATTTCCAATTTTGAGCAAAATTAAATTAAAATTAACTTAGGTTGCAAATTGAAAATTTTATTAAAATATCTACTGCGCTTCACATTTTGTAGATAAACAAACAAAACGTTTTCCTGACGGTTTTGTTGATCTGACATTCAATTTCGTTTGGGTTATCGTTCTTTACCCAACTGTTAATGTCTTTAATTTAATTTCTTATGCACTTCTTTTGACAGATTCTTCTTCATTATTCTTTACAACATCGTAGCTGTCATTCGCTTGGAAAGAAATATAATTTAGTTTTCTAGTTCGCATTTATTCATCTAAAACCAAAATATAAATTTAGGTACTTACTGACAAAACGTATTGGATTGTTAAGATAATTCCCATTATGGTAAAGACGAATATAACAGCTATGAAAGAAAAAACGCTCGAAAACGCAGAGTCGATCACAGATACGAACAGAGTAGCCCAGTCCGCTTGCACTTCCGATGGCTGTGGTTCTGCAGGATTCTGTAAAAAGAGAACGTACGAATTTCGCCCACTAGCCAATCAGGGAAACCCGTTGCCGAATACACGTGCAGTTTGCTTATACGCCGCCGGAGACACGGAGGAGCAGACACGCGCCCAGAGGTCCTTTCTGCGGTGATTCCTCGACCCATCCTCACTTTTGACGCCATTGTTTGTACCGAGTAGTGTCTGGCTTTCTTTGAATATATAGGTGTAGTGATTACTTTATTCATGATTGATTAGTGTTTTCGGGTGCGTTGACTGCTAAGGCCGTTAGTCCCGTATGTGAAGTGCTTGTTTTATTGCACGAGGTAACGGCGATCTTCTCCAGCTGGAAGGGGAGATCCGATGCCGATCTACACGTCGGCTTACGGGGTTTTCCCCAACCAGGTATCTCCCACCAGCGCTCCGCCCCAGTTGGAACATGCCATAAGCTCCTGACTGCTCTCCCGTCATGTATGTGTAAGTAACGGGTGAGGATATGACAAGGAAGACTAATTGCGTGCGGTGCATGGCTCGCTTGTTAAATACTGTTCTGGCATTCGCCTGGTGTTGACCGGAGAAACTACGGAAAACTATCCATCAGAACAGCCACCCGCTAGAATTCTCCTCCAGACATCGGCTGAATTCGACCTAGCTATGCACCTAGTCAAAATCTCACTACCGAATTGTACCACTGTCGGACTCATACCCTAGATTTAATGAATAGGTGTAATGTAATGAATCCTAACGACATTCATTGAATGGTCATGCACGTCTTTCACAGAAATACTAGTAGGAAATTTGGAAACGGTCAGATATCAGTGTCAGACGCTCCTCGATCGTGTTAGGTGAGACAGATGTGAAACATGCGATGCATCAGAAGCGTCACTAAAACAATGTTTAGATGTATCTATACGCTTCAAAAGCGTTGCAATATCTCCATGATCATATGCAGGGAGAGTATGTTAAAATTTCTTTTACCCGAATAGTTAATATATGGTATTTCTTTCCTGTAGAGTCAATAAAACATCTTTCGCTTGAGCCGTCTAAAGTAGAAGCACCCAAAAACCAATCTCAATCCAACTATATCCAAATTAAATGTTAAGTTTAGGTATTTATGTGCTCTGTTTCCGAGTTATAGGCTCTATTGGATTTTCCAAAATCGTCGACAGCTGTTAGCTTTAGTCTAAAATCCCACCTAGAAAACTACAACTTCTCGTAATTGCAAGTCACAGAAAGCACATTCAAAATTAAAACTATTCAAAGGCTCCAAAAAAAAACTGCACCAGCCCTTATCAAAAAATTAAAGGTTGTACAAAGAGGAATAAGTAACATAGATTCTTATGAGAAAATATACAAAAAACTCAAAAACCTCAGAAAATGTAAAGACATATCCAAAATTAGAGCATAATTTTAGGCTCTTGAAAAAAAAATTGTTCCACCTTATGTTTCCTGAAAATCGAAGCTGTGTAAAGAGAAACAAGTAACATGTTCTTATGGGCTATGGACGTATATTAAAGAAAACTCAAAACCGTGAGAAAAAATACGAAACTCTACCCAAAATAAAAGGCTGTCACACAGGACGAACCTCCCGTACTGACCTCATCTAACTACGCCATGGTTTCATACAGTTGGTACGTTCTGTTCTATTCTATTAGAATGTCGAAAATCATCCTCAAAACAATTTGAAGGATAATTCTAGAAGCCAACTGCACAGTTTTCGTTGTCTTTTTGCCGATAAACTTCGGGCAGATGTCACAAAAGGCCTCAAAGACGCCGAGAATGCATCAAAGATGGTCATCAACCATCATTTGTTTCTATTATTCTCATCCCCATCTTAGGAACCTGGCGTTTGGTTGATACCTTTCCCCGAATATCCCTGTAATTTGAAGTGTGACAGTCATGATTGATACAACAACTCTCCTTGAAAACTGTATTTAAAGAAATATAGAAAATATTTGTAAATAAATAAAATGACTTCTAAAGTTCGACGGCCCTTTCCGAAGCACGTCTACTTTGTTGCCATCTCACATCACAAAGTCGTACAAAACAACTTTGTAGCATAAACCTGATCGTAACTTTGCTTTTATGTTTCGGCCGTTGACCGATGCTCCATTCACTCACATGCCAGGTACTCCGTACTTCTTGGCTAACGACCTCGGTGGCGCGCACAAGATGTGTCAGGGACGAAATGGAAAGAAAATGCAGTTTAAGTCTGTTCAGAGTTTTACAGTTTCACCTCACAGTTTTCCGTTTACTCACAAAACTAGTAAAATCAAGAAAATTCTTCAACAACTGACTTCATTAAGGTATTATTTCATTAGCGACTTCTTGCACATGTATATTTTTTCGAAATACGGAGTTAGACATTGTAGTATCTCTTCGATGATTTTTCTTAAAATTATCACATATTGCCAGGTATTTTAGTCGTGTTCTTCCTTTTAAATTCACTGCAAGTGCAGTGAACGTTGTTCTTGAAATAGAACAACAGATAAGTACCTTAAAGTAAATGCCATTTGGCAACTGTGCTCAGTGCACTCGTACACAAACATTTGTGGCAGAGACGTCATTGAATATTTACACCCAGCATTCCAGAAGGCCTGTGCCTTGCATGATTAGTCTATCGTGCATGAGATGCTCGCCTGTTAACGTCGATTGAGCGGTCTGCATACGAACAACTTAAATATACATTTACATGTTGCTAATACCGAATAAGATATCAAAGCACAACAATCAAGATATCGCATTCCGAAGGCATATTGATGCCCGCCACTTGTCATTTGTAACTACTAAATAATTCTACGATTGACTGATAAGTATATTTATACAGTAATGAACGTACAATATAAACATATTACATTTAGTTCAAGTTTTCTTTTGAAGTAATCTCTTAAAGTGAGTTAGTTACTAACTACACTCTACTTATTTTCTCGCTTTGTGACAGATGTTTTCTGGTGTTTATATTACAGGAAGAGTATGGACGCTATTTTCCAAAAGTCAAGAAATGGAAAATCTTTGAAAAGAATTGCCAAAGATTTATTGTTATAATGATTAAACTATAGCATTAATCAGAGTTAAAGAATAGTTGATTTCACATCATGTATTCAATTCGTTTAAGATCTGTGACTGAATTGCAGATGTCGATCAAAGTAAAAAGAAGAGGATTACAAGACTCTGCACTCCATTCGTGCCTATACTTCCACAGCACTTAAAAATATGTTCTAAACTTACTTATTCAGTGACCTGTGGAATGCAAAACTAATGAAGAGGCTACGTTTTTGAACCCTATCTCTGGACAGCTCCATTTCACTAGCACAAATAAAACATGATATTATTTTGTTACAAATGTATTCTAAAATGAAAACATTCCATAAGAAATAATGTATCCTGTTCATGCAAATTATTATTTCTATTGATAATACTCTATCAATAGAAAATATTTAGAGCAACACGGAGTTTTGACGAGTTTTAAAATTTTGGTGGGGTTTGAGCTATTTCCCAACTACCCCTAAATTTGCATATCTTAATGTTAGGTGCATACCAAAGGAAACAGTATGAAAAATGAATGTCTGGCACTACAAAATTCCAAACTTTTACTTTCATTGTTGGTCAAG
The DNA here is from genome assembly GCA_031308135.1 of Acheta domesticus. Lineage (NCBI taxonomy): Eukaryota > Metazoa > Arthropoda > Insecta > Orthoptera > Gryllidae > Acheta > Acheta domesticus. Next base: position 249,276,975 of record JAHLJT010009436.1, on the reverse strand, counting down.
ACGTGGAACTGGGTAAACATACTCCAGCCGTAAACATACGCCCAGTTTACGCCCAGCTTTTCTAAGCAACAGAGCTTGCCATGCGGAACAGTTACATGGGCCTAATGTTTTGCTCAGTTTTCATACTTGATAGTCCACTGAAGTGATAATGTGTGGTGACAATCAATTACCCCATTGTAGTTTTTAGCTTTCCGGTTGGTTCGAAGCCCTTGTGTCTTATTACGAGTTGAAGACTGACGATGTGGATGATATTACGAAATAGATAGTTTGCATTTGCCTTGCACCTCACACTCATGCCCTCAAGAACCTCATCACACCTTCAAGAAAATATCCATGAGGATTCGAACCCACAATGTTTCGTCACGCCCAAAACAGTTGCTGCCAAGCCGACTGCGCTTCATAACTCGGCACTGGAAATGTGGTGATTGCTAAAACTCTTGTCAACTCCATTTAAAATGTTCCGGTCTAGAACGCTCATCATCCATGCCATTCAGATTTCTTCCACACCCAAACTCCCGCGACATACCTTCAAACTACAAGCTATGAGCCTCTACAAGAGTAGAGCCCGAAACAACAAAGGGATCCGAGAATTTTAGAAGATGTGCACTGAATATACTTCTGTTCATAGTACGACACACATTGTTTTAACTTTCTTCTTTTAATAAATAAATAATTTAACTTTTAATAAATAAATAAAAATAAAGCCAAACGGGAGCCTTTGTGACCCCGCAGCGGTAAAGCACGCTCCGAGAACAGCCGCAGGCTTGCGGTAGTCCTCGGCGAGGTCAGACGCGTCCTAGATCGGGGTGGAACGGGGCGTGGTGGATATGACCAGCAGGGGTGTGTGGAGAGGGGCGGGAAGAGCTGGCAAGCCGGGCATGGCGGGATGGTGTGTGATGAGGAGCAGGGACGGTCGGAGTGGGCGGGGCGGAGCGGGCGGGGAGGAGCGGACAAGGCGGGGTGGATCGGGAAAGGCAGGGAGGATCGGGAAAGGCAGGATGGATCGGGAAAGGCGGAGCGGGCAAGGCGGGGTTGGGCATGGAGGGGAGGGGTCGATGTGGGTGGAAGTAAGGCGGGATAGGTGGGGTGGGGTGAAGTGTGGCGGGAGGGGAGGAGCGGGATAGGGTGGGTGGGGTGGGGTGGGGTGAGGTGAGGTGGCAGTGGATCGGGGAGGGATGGGGCGTGGCGGGGCAAGGCCGCGGCGGCGAGGCGACGCATTCGCGCGGCGCGGCTGTGCGCACAATGTAGCCTTCTGTGAATTGCGGTCGTGTCGCAAGGACGGCGCGGGCGGGCGGTGGTGGTCCGCGCCCGCGGGGAGGGGAGCGCCGGCCAATCAACACGAAGAAAGTTCGCCGCGATCTGAAAAGCCGACAGACTCTCCCTCCCGAGCGGGCCCCCCGCCGACCGCCGCAGCCGCCGTCGCGGCGGGGGACGTCATACTCGAGCACCTCTGGCGCCCCCGCCCCCAGCCCCCGCCATGGCACGGCACATCGCCTCTCACTGAAGGAGCGCCGCCATCCTCCGTAGATGCGGGAGCGCACTCCGCTGCTCCACGCCCCTCCTTGCGGGGCCCCTACGTAACACACAGTTGCAAACCCTTTCTCTTGCAAGAATCTGCCAAACTCTCGCTGTTGCATAAATGCTAGACTTTAATTAGATAAAGTTAAAATTGATTTATCTTCGAATCTTCAAAACTCTCGCTGTTTCATAAATGCTAACTTGAATTAGATAAGTTAAAATTGATTTATCTTCGAATCTTCAAAACTCTCGCTGTTGCATAAATGCTAGACTTGAATTAGATAAGTTAAAATTGATTTATCTTCGAATCTTCAAAACTCTCGCTGTTGCATAAATGCTAGACTTTAATTAGATAAGTTAAAATTGATTTATCTTCGAATCTTCAAACTCTCGCTGTTTTCATAAATGCTAGACTTGAATTAGATAAGTTAAAATTGATTTATCTTCGAATCTTCAAAACTCTCGCTGTTGCATAAATGCTAGACTTGAATTAGATAAGTTAAAATTGATTTATCTTCGAATCTTCAAAACTCTCGCTGTTGCATAAATGCTAGACTTTAATTAGATATGTTAAAATTGATTTATTTTCGAATCTTCAAAACTCTCGCTGTTTCATAAATGCTAGACTTTAATTAGATAAGTTAAAATTGATTTATCTTCGAATCTTCAAAACTCTCGCTGTTGCATAATGCTAGACTTGAATTAGATAAGTTAAAATTGATTTATCTTCGAATCTTCAAAACTCGCGCTGTTGAATAAATGCTAGACCTTTAATTAGATAAGTTAAAATTGATTTGTACCGCCCTAATCTTCTACAAAATAATAATTACTTTTACCTCTAAATCTCATTAATTTTTACTAATTCTCCGATTTAAATTTTCAGGAACCAAGAAATGTTAATCGGAGAATAAGTTAGGATGTGTTAAATTTTGCTGCATGCTTAATAAGAGATTGATGTGATATTCATTTGGTCAGTTCATCAAATGTGAATCATGCCAAATATATCAAGAAAAGAGCACATGACATATTTGCAGACGTTAATATTCTTTACTTGACTGTAAATTTTGTATACATCCCAAAATACATTTTAAAGTGAATATTTGTAAATGAGATCAAAGAAGGTTAAGTATTGAATACAAACCTATTTTTATCCAACGATACTTTAATGCTTCTTCTATCATTATGACTGTGTGTCGTATTACAACTAAAAACACAAACAGCACCTCCTGTGCCAATAGTTAAAGCCCGCGCACGGGTACTTCGTCATCCCTTGACCTCCAGCCCGCAAGTGTCCCTCTTTTTTGTACAGAATTCGCTGCTGGCAGCACTCCAGAAACACAGCAGCGGTTACCTCACGACGTGACAGCCACCAGCTATGCAACACTTTCAATTGCGCCGGGACGTGTCGGCTTGGCGACAAGCACTACTCGCGACGCGACGCGGAGCCCCGTCGAACCCAAGACACCCAGCTTCCCATCATTACGTAAAGCGTTTTTCCGGTGAGCATGACACTGTGCTTTTTGCGTTCTTCTACCTGGCCGGGAATGGGCGGTCCGCGCAAGAAAATTTCGAAATCCTACGAAGTTTCGACCGCAAATGATATCGTTTCATAACGTCGTCAAATAAAACATTTTCAGAGCGGAGTGTTTGGCCCTGAATGCACTTTTTGATGGGGGAGGCCCAACCGACGCGCAGGGGGAAAACATAGAACGCTTCCCACGCTTTCCGTGACTAGCGCGTTTTCTTGGGAGGACATAAAACAAAATTTGCCCGCGTGCAGCCGCAGCTTTCTCCCGCAGTACGCGCGGCTGAAGTGTACAGATGGGTCTGCGCTTACGGAAATTGCTGGCGTTTTATCGTCGGATTAACATCGCTCACATCCCATATAAAGCATTGAAGAATTTTAGAACATTACGAAGGTTTTAAATCTATTTTGATCATTATCACGAATCCGTCTAGTGCGATAAATGAAGTTAAAATAAATGTTCACAAAACGACTTACGAGCTTCATTGAGAAATAATTGCATTAAAGAGGTAAGTTTGTTCTCATTTGTGAACGGACTCGCCTACCTGCAAGAAAGAAACGCTAGTTTTCACTCTTTCCGAATCCTCTACTACATCAGACGTGTACTATCAACGACTGGGAATATAATTTCAACAAAAAATAAATGTCTGTAAACGAGATCTATTTATTTAAATATCTCTTGACTGAGTGAAAATTCTCTTAATTGGCAGCCAAAATCTGAATGTAATAGCTCCTTCATTAAGATAACTCTCTTTAGGGAAACAAATTCAGCAAAACCGTTTTATAAATGTCGGCTATATTGATTTACCTTCCTAAATTGGTTCATCCACAGGCAATTCAGGCTTGTCGATCCTGAAACGAGCAAGTTGTAAAACTGTCTCTTCTGCAACCCATTTCGTTGTTCGTATAATGGATCGCGACACTACACAACCAACCGGTGCGTTTCCTGTTCAAAAGACCTAACTCGCCTGTGAATTACTTTTAAATGACAATTTATTTAGTTTAGATCGTCTCAATGTCAATTATTATTTTATCCACAGTCACACATTCAATCCATTGATGTTTTAAAATATTTTTCTTTGAATTTGTATCTTCATTAGTACACGGAATATCTGCTGCAACCTCGAAAATAATTTCTATCTGACTTTAGGAGCTGGCAAAATCAAATCATGTCTGGGGATTTCTACGGCCAGAAATCTAGCAGAAATTCATATATTCAAATATACTTGTATGCGTATGTATAAAGAGAATGTATTTAATAATTCATCTAAACATATGTAATATAGGTTTAAGATCATTTTGATTTTTAAAAAAAACGGACTTAAATTTTCTGTGGCGATTGCAAAGAATGAAATGTCCCAGAAACGTACACTAGACTACTTAAAGTGAAGTCAAAAAAGTAACAAAGACGAAGATAGAAGAACCTTTCAAAATTTTGAAGGGAAATAAATCATGGTATGGCACCGACCTTTCTCTTAATATGAGATTCTGTATTGAAGTGAACATTTCTGAAAGGATAAAAATATTAAGCACTTGGAAAAGGAGGGAAAATGTGTTAATTTGGATATTTCGTTCCAAATAAAAAACTTACTTACATCAAATAAATTAATTGATATTTCTACATTCATTGGTAAATCTTGTTTACGTGTTTAGTTAGTAGACAATAACAAAAATATAATTAACTAAGCAACGAGATAAATAATACAGAAGAAGAGGAAATGATTTCAATCATGTATATGAAATTCTTATATTCCAGGAAAAACCTTTGGCCATGTCACATCCCGCTGTTTCCAACACCCCCTGACTGCCTTAGCGTTGGCTCACCTCCTCACCGACGCTTGGTGCAAGGAATCGGTTGCCGCTCCGCGTTCGGCAATTGCGTCACATCCAACGGCGGCGGCCGCCCTTCAAGCGCGCGTTAAATGCCTGCGAGTGTCCCGAGCGCAATAAACGTCAGGCGGCTCCAGGCCGCCACCTTATTATAAATTGAAAAGTTAATAGTGACCAATTACAGCCGTTCGTTAAAGAGAGGCCGTGGACGGCTGGCGACGACGGCGATAAGGCAGATAGCGCGCGCTAACTAGGCGAAGACGAATGCGACCGGCCGGACGCCGCCGCCGCCACCGCCGTCCCAGCCCAAGCCACCACTGCCGTCCAGACGGGTCTCCGCCGCCGCGGCGCTGATAAGGGGCTGCTGCGCCAGGAGACATATTGCGGGCGTGACCGCGCACCGCAAATATTGGCGGCCGGAGCGACGCCATTACCGGCTAATAGCGGGCGCGCGCACGCGTGCCGCCGGCGGTCACGCGCGGGGCGTGGGGCGGGGGGCAGGGCGGGGCAGGGCGCGGGGCGGAGATCGAGGCCGGGGCCGCGGCCGGGGACGCCATGGGGCGGGGAGGTGGCGCGGCGGGACGCTGTGAAGGTGGCCATCAGCCACGCGAATTTGACACAGATGGGAGTAGTAGTTTCGCCCGAAGGGGCGAAATTAGAAAAGGGTACGGATTGGGGATGAGACATCGATGACAATATTTTCAAAACATTGATGTGGCTGTACAAATATCAATGTTTTACTCATCGACGTATTGAAGCCGATGATTTCTCCTCGATGTTTTTACGATTTTAATGTTTTGTTGGTGGATGAAAAATTCCATTATCACAATTTCTTAAAAGTTGAAATAGAAAATATAACTTATAGAAATGCTGTTCATGTTAATTATAAATTAATATGCATGAGCACTGTCAAATTAAATTTTGTTGTGTACTGATTTAATGTTAGTGGATACAAAACCAGCTTTAATACATAGATGTTTAAAAAATGGATGTTTTTTGGTCGATATATTATTAACATCGATGTTTTAATGTTGAACATCGATGTTTGAAAACATGGACGTTTTGATGTCGATGTTTCATTACTAGAATATTGAGATGGGAGAATGTTGCTTGTAGGCGGAAGTGAATGAAGCAAAGCTGGGTCAATAGAAACGCGCTGCCAGGTGGATAAGGAAACGTCGCAACGATTGAGTAGCAAATTACCAGTAACGGGGTAGAAGAGGAAGATAACGAACAAAAAATTAATTATAGGGAATGAGGAGAAAGAGAAAAGAAAAATAGAAAAAAATTAGGCTCAATGCCAAGAGTACTGTAGTGGTTTAATGTAACCTGGGTTGACAACAGGTAAATGCCTAATGTGAATTGTGAGAAGTATACGAAGCTAAAGAGAAGTAGCACGGAAGGACAGATAATTACGGAAAAAAGAGAAAGAAAAGATAACAACCAATCGATTGTCATTAAGTGATGGTTCAACAGTAAGTGAAGTGACGACTGATGGGCCAAGCTGGCCGAGTTGAGGATGACGGATGGCAAGAGATGTCTTTTTAGGACAAAGGTCGGAGAATAAAGTGTGCGATCCCGGCCGTTCGAAGGCGGGATGAACGAAATTCCTGGGGCGTCGTGGGCGAGGGCACGACCGGTGTGGCCAGGGAGGTGAGGGGAGGGGTGGGCCATTGCTGGGGGCAGCTCTGGAGCCTCGACAGCACCAGCAATTAGTCTGGTGTCGCGCGGCGCCCGCAGCGTCGCGCTGATAGCGACACGAGCGCGGGCCGAACCGGGCTGCCGCGGGCGGGTCTGCTCCTTTCTCTAGCGGCCATTTCCAATGTTTTGCAATCTCTCTCTTTGTCTCAATGATGGCCCTGAAAGAATTATTGACGAAATTATAACTCCCGCTATGTTGGTGTCGTTCATAGGCTCTTACCGAAAGGGTGCGCTTTTCTTTTGAATTCATTCCATTTCTTATTCTGGTTGATTTTCCGTTCTTATTTACATTATCTACATAAATAAAATTGGATTTTATGTTCGTGATTATTATGATTTTTATAAATGTAACTTACCAGACAATTGGTAATTAATTTTAGATAATCAACGATAAAGATCCATCACACGTTTAGCTGGTCAACAAATGTACAACTTGTTAGGTTGATTTTTTTTATTGGTGGGTACTTGCATGCTCTTGGTGCCTGATCGTATTACTTTAGGTTTCATTAAATATTTTTGATTCAATTAAAATTGAATAAGTTTGAATAAACTATTCCCTGGAAATGTTTTTATATTAAGGATATGATAACTAAAATGCTATATTAATACATTTGTCCTTCTGCATCCTCGAATGTTTATTTATGTCATTTCGTTCAGAGCTTTCCTCAGTGTAGAAGTAAAAGCGTACGCACTCACTTAGTGAAATCATTGAGAGAGAAATTACAGCTTAGATTGTAAGGAGTTGCGAAAGCAACATACAAATAAAAATAGAGAAATAAAATTAATAAAAAACTTTCTAAATAAATTTTAGTAAAATACAGATAATTAATGGCAATGGATGACAGAACAAAGAAAAGCCCATAAAAAGAAAAAAAGAAGACAAAACAAAGAAAATAAAAAACAAAAGAAACAAAAATCGAACCAGAGCCTAGCGTTGGGACACATGCCGCTTAGCGCAGCGGCTGTCGTCCAGGACGAGTGACAGCGCCCCCTTGGGACCCCCTGAGCCGCCGCGCGCCGGCGCTGGGCAGGGGCGCTTAGGGAAACCAGAGGCCGGGGCAATTGACACACGGGGGCCCCAAACAAAACATTCCCTCCTCCCTCAATTCATAGCCAGAATTTATTTCTCCATGCGTCAGAAATAACTTAGAGTGTTCAATTTCGATTAAAGAATATTACATTTTTTATTTCCTTTGAAAGAAAAAATAGGGGTCCTCAATTAAGTCGGGACTCCGGGCAAAAAGCGTATGTAAATTGAAGACAAAAGGGAAAATAAGAGTTTAAATATAAATAGTTTATATGTAAGTTACATGCAAGAGTTATATGCAAATTCGGGACCGCATATCTCATCGCCTTCCAGATAAAAGTAGAAGGTGACACTATTTTCCAAAAACATTTTTATAGCCATTATTTTTTAAAACACAACTCCCTTCCCAATTTTCCACACTTAGAACTGGCATATTTATTTCGAAATATGGTTTGGTTAAAGCTGGTTTCCATTCAATTGAATCATTCGTTGATTGAATGAATTCCATAATTTTGTTGCACTAATACTAACCTTTCAAAGCTCGATGTATTACGCATTTGTCAATTACATAAGAGATGCATACAGTGTTAATGGCTTGCACAGATGTGCAGGGTATTTTTCAAAGGAAATTCTGCTTATCTTGACATTTGTTCTTATCGTTCTTTCTCTCATCTAATGTTGTATAACGCTGAACATGGAATTTGGACACCCTTCTAGTGCTTTCTTTGCTTCTCATTTATAAAGAAGCGAGTCAAGAAGATTTTCATCAAGGAAAATCTGGACAAGGAGGATGGCGGCTGCCCCCTAACGCGCTTACCTGCTCAATGAGTCCTTTTCCAGGCTGGTTTGGTCCCCAATTTACGTGAATAATTACAAAGTAAGATACGTGAGAAAAGATGAAGGGATTATTTGGTCCCCAATTTACGTGTACAATGAGAAAGTAAGATTTGCGAGAAATATGAAGGGATTGGTTGGTCCCCAATTTACGTGAAGAATTAGAAAGTAAGATTCGCGAGAAAAGATGAAGGGATTATTTGGTCCTCAATTTACATGCGGCCGGGGGCGAGCTGCCCCACTTGCCCCCTCCTTCTGGTCGGCCCTGGCGCTGGGAGCCGGGCGGGCGGCCGCCCACGCGCCGGGCGCGCGAGGCGTCGCGGCTGCCGCGTTGGGAGCAGGCGCGTCGCAGATAATCCCTCCACAATGAAGCAATGCCCGCGATACGTATGCTAATGCATGCAAATCGAACGACGCGTCGCGACGCGCTCGCAACCGCCGCGGCGCGCGGCTAGAGACAGCGCGCGGAGTCCAACACCGGGAGGACATTTTCTTCTCTGTCTAATGTTGGCCATAAGGAGAGAACGTTGTGAATGGACTGGGAGGAGAAGGTGGTCTCAGATCCGTGTTCATCAACCACGTACCCTCCTGACGGCGGTTGTGGCAGGTCGCAGGAATTTGCGCAATAAGGGGGTGGAGATGAAGATAATGGACCGAAGAAGATGGAATTTCGGTTGTGAAAAGGAAAGAGAAAAGGACAGAAGGAGCATACTGTACAAATTAGTTATCTAATGTTCCATAATTTTTGCATGTCTTGTGTTGGGTGACTGAAGCACATAGTAAACTCTGAAAGCAATATGCTACTCTAAGTACGGATGTGCGTGTAAATTTTAAGCTGAAAAATCGACCCTTGGGGCACCCCGTTGTCGCGAGGGCGCGCGGGAGGAGGCTGTTGCGTGGCGGGGTTGCCCGAGGCGGGGCTGAGCGGAGCGGGGCTGAGCGGAGCGGGGCTGAGCGGAGCGGGGCTGAGCGGAGCGGGGCTGAGCGGAGCGGGGCTGAGCGGAGCGGGGCTGAGCGGAGCGGGGCTGAGCGGAGCGGGGCTGAGCGGAGCGGGGCTGAGCGGAGCGGGGCTGTGCGAGCAGTGCAGGGGGGAAGAGGGGGAGGGGCGGGGGGAGAGAAGCGAGGCGGGGCGGAGGGGGTGGGGTAGAGCAGAGCGGAGCGGGGCGGCGAGGCGCATGACGTGATGGGGCGGGGAAGAGTGGGGAGGGGAGGGGCGGGGAAGCATGTGGTGGGTCGAGTCGGGCAGGGACAGCACGTGGCGGGTCGGACAGGGCGCGCCGGCGCGGTGTCGATCTCGAGCGTGGGGCGCGTCCATTGCTTCGGCGGCGGCGGCCGCTCGCTCGCGCGCGCGCGCCAGTGGGTAACCCGATGCCGCGACCACGATCTGCGCAGGAACGCGCGCGCACGCCGCTTCTCTGGGAGTCTTTATTTGTCCGCGACGTCAGTGACTTGATTACACGACACCAGAAACGTGACCTCCCAGAACCAACGCAGTAAAGTAGCCAAGAAAAGTAGTAAGAGGACGTATTTACTTGCCGCGCTTTTTGATAACTTCTGATTATTCTGATTTTTAACTCCGTCTTCAGTTTTATTTGATGATATTTAACATGCTTTCGACTAAGTAAAATGTACTTAAAAAACTTTTGGCATTTTGGTTTACATCACTGACATTTGTTTTGAAGACAAATTAATATTAACTATTTTTTGAAATATGGTAAAAGCTCTCAGTTTGAAGCCCGCAGAGCTGAAGCACGTCTCTACGATGATAGATTTTTCAAGGATTAAAGACGTAATTAGACAGATTCAGTGTATTTTAGAAGCTCTAGTGATATTAAAAAAGACATGCAATTTCATACGCAAACTACCAGAACACGAATTGTAGAAAACTACAAAAAAAAAGAAAAAATTAGAGAGCCTCTAGGAAGCGATCTGTAAAATTCAATTAAAATAAAATGAGACAGTGAAGCATTTGTTTGCATAAGATCTGATAAGAAAGATTTTGCTCAAGAAACAATCTCCGTACTTTCCCTTACTATTTATATAGCAAGGCGTAAAAGCAAAAGCGGATGTATACACTAATGAAACAGATTATACAGTAAGGAAGGACTAAAACATTATTCTTTGCTGTCTTTGTTAGACACTAATAAATGCTACAAAGAGAGAATTCTTTCATCCGTTGGCATCAGCTGGCCTAGTACAAATTAAATGATTTGTTTACATAAAATAAACTGAACGTCAGGAAGGCTGTCTAAAATATACTGTATGACACGCGTGGTAAAAGTAATTTTATTTTGCTCCTAGGATTCCGCCGCTCAATCTACCTGGCTCCTGTCGCAACATTTCCTGCTCGCAAAATAAAATGTCACTTTTACCATTCGTAACTAAATAACTAATTTAAAATGTTATCTACGTGTATACAAGTTAATTTGAGAAAGGTTTGATACGCAATACTAGTTCAAAAACGTTATCCACAGTTAATAACAGTCTTGTGTGTACAGTCCATCATTTTCTTGAAAATCATTAATTTTAAGTCAAAAATTAAGACTAATGCAAATTATATTACACGATAATTTAATAATTCCAGGGAAATATAACGTAACTTTGAATACCTGGACGAAATGGTCTTGAATTTGAAATTCACCAGCATATTTAGTCGCGCGGGAACTAACCGCTAGGAAGGTTCCCGAGCAAGTAAACGTGCTGGTGAATTTCAAATTCAAGGACATATCGTCTAGGTGTACTAAGTTGCATTTTATTCAACTGGAATGATTCAATTATCTTGTAATATATTTTTCATTAGTCTCAATTTTTAACTTAAAGCTAATGATTTTCGAGCGAATTATGAACTGTACAAACAAGACTGTTACCAATGTACATCAAGTAGTTATCAATTCAACCTGCAAAATATTAAAAATGTCCCAAGGTCCAGAACAAGATAGGTAGTTGTGTGCTTTGTGGGATTTCCCGCTGCTGCGCACGCAGTACGTTCCTTGTGTCAGGGTCGCACGACGCGAAGAACTTCAATCTCGTAGCGTTCTATTCGTGAGCGCTGCATCAGCGGCTTCCCATCGGAATATGATGTTCCGAAGATAAAGCTCTCAACAGACCTTTCGGTGAATAAGAGATGATATAGAGCGGTTGCAGTCTGGGAAAGTGCATAACACCTTTACCACAAAAAATAGACAATGGAAACATTGTAAATGGATAAAGGTAAAAACGTGTGTTCTGACATGGGAGAAATCGATGTGGGCATTTGTCAACTCATAAAGTAAAATTTCTGTTCAAAGGAAGTTTTTTTTTCTTTCATTTTTCATTTTCAAAGCTAGAGTTGAAAGTTATTAATCAACAAACAAGGGAGAAATTTTTGGTATGGTGGTCAAATGTCACCGGCTTCATTGTTAAAAAGGAACAAGGCTGCAATACCCAGTATTCTCTCTCATACAAATGGACATAGATCCCAAATATCAAAGTATAGAAACGCAAATTATTAAAATGTTTTGAGTTGAACACACAAAATACTATCATTTACAATTCAAATATTGGGGAAGGTGAGGCTACGAACGTTGATGAAGGAAATATGTTTGAAGTTGAGAACCAGTATGAAGCTATTAAAACAATGATTTACAAAGTGCTCAATGTTTTCAAGCGTGTTAAAAGTTCTTAGCTCATTTTTAGCTCTAGTACTGCCAGAAGCTGAAGCTGAGACGATGCTCAAATGTTCACATAAAACAGTAAGGCTGCAACAAAGAAAACAAAATGCTTTCGTCTCATCTTGTGCGCTACTACTGACTTTAACGTATTATACACAATTCAATATTTTTGTATATTTGAATTAAAATAAAATGAAGACTGTCTAAAACCTAATGTAGGACACACTGGTAAAAGTGATTTTATTTTGCTCCTAAGATTGTGCCACTCAACCTTTTAGACTCATGTTCCTACCTTTTCTATTCGCAAAATAAAATGTTACTTTTACCACGCGTATCATAAATAACTATTTTCTTCACAGAAGTCTCATTTCTTTATGGAAGAGTATTTCAAGTAGTACAGTAAATTTTGTGTTTATTTATAAAAAGCGGCTATTCATGGTCCAAGGAAAATGGTCTTTACTTTGTTATTCACAATCAAGTTCAAGATAAACAATGCTCGATTTTGATTTTACTCAAAGAATATACTAAATAAATAGTGATATCTACCAGTATTCTGTTGTCTGTAATGTTGCGGATCAAAATCGCAAATGCACAGGAAAGTTTTATAGACTATTGTAGGTCAATATACGAAAAGTGCCTCGCCGCTGACCATAGAGGCAAGTTAATATCTTGAAAGGCGCTTTTTGGGTTACAGAAAATAAGTTATTTTATTGGAAAATCAATAGGTTCCCCAAGAAATGACCGTTAATTGAGGTGGTCACTTAATCGTGGTAGCTGGTTCATCAGATTTCACTCTATTTTGTTGACATAATTATAGGGTGTCAATGTATTATTCTTCTCAGTAAAATAAATTTGTATTTTTTAGATTGAACAATCCACCTAATCAGATTTTGTACTAATTTTAATGTCAAAAATTGGCAAAAACATTTGAACTTACATATGTTTAAGTTACATTGTATAATGTAGTAAAATATTTTGTTTACTTTATTTCTCACAATGTGCCAGTCAACAAAAGAAAAACTCATTGCATTAAGCCATTAAAATATGAACACTCATTCCTACCAGGGTTGAGGGTTGTACCCATAGCTTCTTTTATGCACGACCAATGGTTAAGGCCCAACGCAACCAACAAGCTGAGCCTCTGCTTTATCTTCATCGATGAGCCATGACTGTAGCTAATCAGATTACACTATGATTTGCACAATGAGGCAAAGCATGATGGCGTAGCCATTAATTAAAATCCATCGAAGGATATCAATCGCTTCATAGCCCGGAATTTCAAATTCATTCGAATAAAACCCACTTGATTGGAATAAATGAACTGAATCCAGGAGTAAGTGAATTCTTACTGGGGGCCCTTATTCAATTTAAGGTCGCCGTGTGCAGTAAACTTGGGTATTGTTTAGCTCCAAATTTCCACCTTTTTCTGGGTCGTCGGAGGAATGATGACAAAAAAGTCGAGATCCGACGATCATGTAACGACTCAAGGCCGGGTGGGGAAGAAAGGCAACGAAGGAACGGTGGCGCAGGCGGAGGGTCCCCGGGAAAATAATTAAGAGGTGATGAACCTTGTTGAAACTGTTTTTGTTCTTGCTACCAACTACGTGGGCTCCGGGAAAAGGACGAAGTGAAACCGCGAAATTGTACCACGGTGGAATATCTTCAAAGAAAAAAGCAAGAACGAGAAAAGGGTTGAGAAAATAACAAGCTCATGGGGGAGAAAAGAAAATAATTCTCCACATTTTTTGGCACTGCATGGTACGTTGCCAAAATTTCGACCAATTTGTGAATTGGGATTTCAATTTTTAAACGAAATTTGTATATCTATCCATCAATCCATCCAACCATCTATCGACCAATATTTTACTTTCTCGCTTACTACTTTCGTAGTACAGAGAGAGTTATGTAGCCTAGTCGTGGTAAATGGCGAAATTTGGCAGAAAAACTCGTATTGTAGATAGCAAACACCGAACACGTGGATAATTCTGGTTGATATATACAATTTACTAAGTAAATAACTTTCTCAAATACGTTGTATAACCTTCATACCGAAAAATTGGTTGTAAAGCCTAGGCAGGATTTTCACCAAAATTGATATCCCCCGATCAATCTGGGTGACGTGGAAGCCCCATGAATTCAAGTCGTATACATGACGTGCATTTTAGGGTTCTTTACATAAAGCCGTAACATCTTCAAATTGTTCTAAAAATTGGTTCGAAATGTTTTTGTAATTTATTTCTCAGGAAGAGCAAAGGGCACGATATAAAAATGGCGTAGGCACGATTTTCTTTGAATTTTTGAAATTTTCGAAAATTGCAAAAGTATATTTTTGGACGTTTCCTACAACTACAATATTGAAGATAGATCTTTCTTCTTGATTGAAGTATATTCTTCAAAATTAGACCTTTTCTATACTATACCGTTTCTATACAATTTTATGAAAAATGAGTAGTTTTCATCTAATTTTTCGTGAAATAAAAGCAAATTTGAAAACAAGATTTTCTCAAAAAGGCTTCAAATTTCTTCTTTGAACGTTTCTGAATAGATAGCGCTAAATGCACTGATTGGCATGACACAAACGTTATTCTGATGTAATCTTATAATTTTTAAAAAAATACACAAGTTTATGTTTAAAAAGTATTATAATAATTACGTGTTACAAGTATTGCAAGAAAGTGCGAGCTATTGTATCAAGATCAATATGAAGGATGAAAGAATATAGAAAGTTGAAACATGGCAGAGTGCATGAGAAAATACAGTAAAACAAAATTTTATTTGAATATTTTCCCGTACATTAGGGTGTACGACACAAAAATTCGATTAACAAAAATTATTTTTTGACCTTGTCAAATGCATCTTAGAGAGATCTCATTTCAATTTTAAATCAACGATCATTTATGAGAAATACTCCCTGTATGAAATAATGCACTTATTTAAATACAATAATCCACAGTGTCGAATCTGATTTACATAAACTCGTGAACTAATTACAAATTCAAACGTTCCATTTTGAACACTCTGTTATCACTTCGAAACGCCCACGAACCTCCGTCTGCAGCATCAAGCTTTTTGAGACCGAATCGGCGCGAAAGCAAAAAGAAACGACTCAGAAAGTACCGAGGACGAGACAGCTTCTCGGAATACGAGATCCAGAGACAAAGAAACACATCTGCGAGGTTTGCTGGACCTTTTTCTGTCTCCTGCGGCGCCGGGGCGAGCGAGGAGCGTTTCGGCCGCCATGATCCCGCGCGTGAACGATGAAATTAAGTTAGTGGTATGGAAATTTCCAGGAAACGCCCGGGGGGTGCGGGCCCCGTTCTGCGGACGCGGGCCTCCCGGGGCTTTGTTTGCTGGTGACAACCCCATTAGGTACAAAACAATGTTTAGTCTGCGGGTCAGCGACGGAATAATTGACAGGCTGGAAACGGAGGCGGCGTGCCAAGGCGCGGCGCGGCGCGGCGCGGCGCAATACGATGGGGCGTGACGGGGAGGAATGGGGCAAGAGGGGGCGAGGAGAAGAGACCAGAGTAAGGGCAGAGGCATGGTGGGATGGAGCTGGTCGGGAGAGATCTCTGGAATGGGGTGAGTTGAAGAGGGAGATGGTTGAGCGGAGAGGGACTGAGCGGAGAGGGACTGAGCGGAGAGGGTTGGAGCGGGGAGGGATTGAGCGACGGAGGATTGAACGGAGAGATGTTGAGGGGGAAAGGATAGAGATGTGGAGCGGAGGATGGAGCTGGGCGAGGAGATGAAGCGGTCTAGCGTGAGTGCGACTGGGTAGAGCGGGCGGGGTGGAAAGGGTAGTGAGGAGAGATGTGAAGAAGATACCATGTGATACGGTGCGGCGGAGGAAGCCTGGAGAGGGTGGAGTAGGGCGGAACGAGAAGGGAACGGACTAGGTAGGGAGAGACAAGGACAAGGCGGGACGGGCGTGGGCGGAAGGGGAGTGGTTCACGAGGCGGAGAGGGAAGGATGGGCCGACGAGGCTGAAAGAGGGCTGACAAGTTGGGAAGGAATGGGTGGATTAGCGAGGCGGGAAGGGGCGGTTGGGCTGACCAGTTGAAGAGAGGCGGGTGCGCTGAGAAGTTGGGGAGGGGCGGGTGGGCAGACAAGTTGGGGAGGGGGTGTATAGGCTGTCGAGGAGGGACGAGATCGGTGGACTAACAAGTTGGGAAAAGGCAGGTGGGTTGTCGAAGTGGCGAGAGTGTGCGGGCTGACGAGGTAAGAAGGATGCGAGTGAGCTGACGAGACGGGAAAGGGGCCCGACTAGGTGGGAAGAGATAGGTGAGCTAACGAGATGGGAAGGGGGGAGCGTGACGAGGCGGGAAGGGGGTGGGCTGAGGAGGCGCGAGGTTCGTGGCAGGCGGGGCGGCGGCGGCGGCGGCAGCGCGCCGCGGGGTGTAATTGGAGAAATTATTCGTTTTCCACGGATTCGCCGTTGGAGTCCGCGCACAGAACGGCAGGGTGGAGGCGGTCGCAGGTTTTTGTCGCGGCCTCCGCCGTCGCTGCCTCCGCCTCCGCCGGCGCTTCCACCGGGCCCCGCGTCCGACATTTCCAACGAGCGCGGCATCCTCGAAATGCCTCCCGGGAGCCCTTCGGATTTCAAATCTACCTTCTAAAAAGGGCAAATCTAGTTCCATTAGTGCTTCTCATTGTTTAAACATGTCGAAAGGAATGATCCATTTTTTATTTGCAGATCAACACTGATTTGAAGATCAATCAAGAATGAATCTCCTTAAATGATGAACACTAATATGCAAGATATGCTGATGGTCGAGGGTTACTGCAAGGGTGCAACATCCTTTGTTGGCAATAAAAAGTTATTTTCATTTATAGAGAAAAACTCGAACATAAAATTACACGTGAATAGAACTAGATCGCAGACCTGTAAACCTGCTATTAGTAATAATGTTAAAAATACTAAATATAAAACATTGATATGGAGAAATTTAATCTACTACGGAGTAAATTATGGCTTTACGCTTTTGGGTTGCATCCTTCTTAACTATACAAACGTCGAATAATGTGTCAGCGAATTGTCACATTTTACTTTATTGAGTAGGTGCCATCCTTCCTTAATACAGAACTCCAACTGGAGGCTACAACAGCATGTGCATTTTCATATTATTTACAACATTTGCAATTTTCAAAATTCAGAGAGTTTAACGAAAATGTGACCTGCGCCATCTTTAAGCGTTCTTTGATCTGTCAGAAAAAATAAATTAAAAAATTAAAGCCGTTTTTGAGGTTCTTTAATAAATTGCGTTAAATTTATTTGAGACAGACACGGATAAAAGCTGTTACTTTTTGGGAATACAAAGCGTGTTGAAAGTTCAATTTTAGCATTAATGCTAAAAGTGAGACAATATTAAAATGAAGAGATAAATTAGTCATTACAGCAAAAAGAGAAGTACACTTCAATGATTTGTATCCTAAACTTAAATTGAAATTCAGAAAGGCTGTGTAAAAGTAGTAAAGGGCACGCGTGGTAAAAGTTATTTTATTTTACTCCTAGGGATAGCGCTACTCGGCCTGTAGGCCTCATGTCAACCTTTCTTACTCACAAAATAAAATGTCACTTTTATTACTTTATCATAAAGAACTATTGAAGAATTGTGAGATTAATGTTGTCTGAACAATTATTTTAACAACTATTTACAAAAGAATTAGAACCAGCCACGTTATCTTGTTTTTTCTGATAAATAATGCGATATGGCCTCCTTGCGACAAACAGGTACAATAATTAATTGGCGCAAACACATAGTTAATCCTATTTTTTTATTCTAAAGAATTCTAATTGGAAAATGACGTAATGCACATCAGTGAATTGTTTGACTTTAAAACTTCTAGTGATCATTCTACAATTACGTAAGAAATATTGATATACCACGAACCACGATTTTAATAGGTATCATAGCCACAAACTAGCCATGTAGTGCAAGCAATGAACAGTATGTTTCTTCGCAACATGTAATAGCTCCAAACGTCTATCAACTTTGGTAAAACAGCATCTAAATAGTTAAAGTATTAAAATATACATTTTCTGAACTCAGTTTCATTGTTTTGTCGATATAATTGAATTAAAATATAAACTGTTTACAGACAGACATTGTAAGATTTTAACATACCGATAATATAGAAGTTATTCATAACCATAATTTGAGATGAGCTTCGTAAAAAATTATATCAATTGTTTTCTTCTAAGGAATTTGGCTAATTAGCGTTATTTACTTATTTACTTACATTCGTATTCGTCAGCAATACGCAGCAGACTTGTATCAGCTGGTTCCCTGGTTCGCTGGGCTGGCTGTGAAACGATCTCAACACTCCGACTTCCTAACGATCACTGAGAAGCCACGTGGTTTCTTTTTGAGAACCGAATAGGCGTTCCGTGCACGTCATAGACTTTCGAGGTTGTGAAGCATTCGGCCTCACAAGGCGAAATTGAGACCCATGTTTCTGAAGGTCTCTCAACCTTATTATTAATAATCCTTAGGTTGTTGGCTCGCGGCAATAGTTGCTGAAAGTTGCTCAAACTGCAAAATAAACCGTTAAGCTTTGTACTTTCGTACCACTGATACTGCACAATTGGCAACATTTTAATTAACATTACAATTGTACATATATCTTCCTTCCGAAACTCCCACTTCAACACTTTGGGCAGACATGTCGAGGTCGCGAGCAAGGTAACAAGCTTACTAGAGCTCGCGGGCACTGTCTAGAGAAATTGGCGCGAGATTTAAAAGTAAGGGGTTGTACAATTGCTACGGAATGGCGGTAAGTCATTGGATATCTGGCCCATCACAGTCTCTGGGAGACGTTACTTGAGAGTTATTGTCACGAATTTAGCTATATTAATTCCCATTTCTCTTTAAGCCAAAGAAATGATCCATTAAAATGAAATAAACATCAATCCGATTTCAAATTTCCAATTGAGAGTAAAATTTAAAAACTTGAATCTAAAGTAACTTGATTTTGTAATCCTGTTTTTAAAAAGTGATATAAAAGCATGAACTTTCTACTTTCGGGTTAGAAGATTTAACAAATATTCTGTTAAAAGCGCTGCCCATCCGTAAGCATTGTTAACTTATAGAGACTTGTTAATTTATTTCACATTATTGATAAATACAATAAATAAGTGAACTAATAACTCAACACAAAACTAGAACAAGGAAAGAATTCGACATTCAAACATATTCCTGTTACTTAGCAAAGATGTTTGTATTAGAAAGAATTTAGTGGAAAATAAATATCATAATACGGATGGGTAGTGTGGATATGGATAATATGGAATAATATGGACTATTTCACTCATGTCTGTCCGCGTCGTAAGTAGCCAATGGTAAGCCTGGATATATTCAAATTAAACCAATCCCAGATGTTTATCGCCATCAGCTTGTTTACCTTTTTTATCGCTGTAAAACCTTTGTTTACCTTTTTAAGATAACGATAGCAATTGTTTCACCTCCAAAATAGCTCTTGTGCATCAATATAATATTAAAATGTGTCGTTTTGGTAATGTTTAAAACTCTGAAATTAAATCTATTATTAAAGATTCAGTGCCGAAAAACAGCGAAAGGAACAGAAAAAGTGTGTGGAAGAAATTTCAAGAATTTTGTAAAGACAGAAAATACAAATGGACAGCACAAACTACAAATGAAGAAATTACACATGTTTTAGGCAATTAATATACGAAGATTAGATTGTGAAGTGTACAAAGAATAGCTATCAAAACTATGTGGAACGTTACAACCAAAATTATTCAGGAAAATATTTTAGTGAGTACACACGTGTGTTCAATACATTCGAAATTGACGAATTTCCGCTGCTAATTCGTCTTGTGCATCTCCCATTTCAAATACTTCCACGGAAGACCAACTTCCTACAACTTTAATGATTGTGCTTTTAATAAATGTTCTTGTCAGTAGCCTTGTTATAATTGTTTTTAGAAAGTTTTATTACCATAAAAGTGAAACATATTTGAAATCATTTTCTGCATTAAACTGTTATTAAAATGTTACTTGGTTATAAGTTATTCCAGGAGGCAGTGATAAGTCGGAGCTGAATGGAAGTTTTTCATTTTTCGGTAGTAATTTTGAGTAATATTTCTCTTTTTCGTTATTCCTGGATTTAAATTATCCTTTCAAATCATGTAATGTGTTTATTCGTGAAATAGTCACACTAATATCACTCGAAGTGCTGTGCTAGCCGGTAAATTCACGACTCGCTACGCGAGTCGTGAATTTACCGGCTAGCACAGCAGTTCTCGTGATATTACTTATGATAATACATAAATCCTTGGCAATTCCAGTCCTGATGCTTGTAGTGAGAATAGGGCATGAATTGAACACAGCAGTAAAATGGAGAACTGAATCCTCAGAAATGCGCTTCCTGAGAAGTGTATAGGATTTCTCTGGCAGAGAACGTTCCAAGTGTGAAAGTAAGGTCCACCCTAAAAATGTTCAATCTTAATAAAAAAAATTAAAGAATACAAATGAGGCGGTTAGAACCAAAGGGGTGTAAGTCACAAAATTGAGAAATATAAGGTATATAACTCACTTTGAAGCATGAAGTGGATTGTGTTTGTAGGCAAAGGCATGCAAGTTCATTCATTGATTTGGGTTGCGTTTTAATGGTGTTTCTGAAAACTACTTAACAAAACGTCGTAAGCATTTGGCGGCAAAGGATACAAGTGCAGTTGCACCTCTTTAGCGTGAAGGAGCTTCCACTTTACGTGACGTGTCTTTAGCTATATTACTTAAAGTGGTATTTTTGTACATTTACAATGAACGTTAGTGATGAGTTTGACAGAGAGGAAAATAGTGAAGAAACAGGAAGCAGAAGTTCTGATACATAAGGTAATATTACTTAATTTTGTACCCGAAAGAATCTGATTCTGAATGTAACCTTTCTATTTTCCAGTCATGTATTATATGGTTGTTCATGTTATCAAATGCCAAATGAGGAATTAATAGTGTTTTATTTTACATGTAGATTCAGCAGATGGTACTGATAAGGGGGTACTGATAAGAAGACTTGCAAGAGATAGAAAGAAGTAAAATAAATAAGGAATATCATTTGCGACAGGTAGAGAAAGCCAGAACAGCGAAAAATAATGCTAAACAACTGGCAAAAGAGAACCCTACAAGAGTTAAAGCGATTTGATTTGCAAAAAACATTGCCTACACCTATGTTAACAAGTAGTACAGTCTATTACCTTCGACAGTACAATTTCGCCATTCACGATCTTGCTAACGACAGTTCTACAATGTATATGTGGTTTGAAGGAGAGGACTTAAGAGCATCTCAAGAAATTGGGTATTGATTAGTTACGTATGTACAGCAACTTCCTGCTTCCGCAAATCATCTAGTCGCTTTTAGTGATAATGCTGCAGGACAAAAAATAAAAATATCTGTTCTGGATGTTTTTATTACAAAATACATCTCTACAAACTGTGTTGGTAACAAGTTCTTGGTTTCTGGGCAAATCTATACGGAATGTGATCAAGACTTCGGCCAATTTGAAAACACTGAGAAATATCAGCATTATATGTTTATACCATATGACTGGGTTAAGGTTGTGACAAGTTCCAGCCGAAAGTTAAGTGCCAAACGTATATCAACAGATGATTTTGTATCAATACAACCTATGAATGATCTTGTCAAAGACAACGTTACAGGGATGCGCTATATTCAATGGTTTCATCTAGAAAAGGATCATCCATACTCACTGTATCAGGAGAATACGCTAAATGAAGACATACAGTTTGAATCAGTCGACCTCAGGAAAACCAAGAAAGGACTACCACGTTCATCCACTCATTTACACTTAGTGTATGAATCATCGCTTGCAATAACAAATGTAAAATATAAGAATCTACAGCAGTGTCTTCAGTTTATATCTCCTGTCCACCATCAGTTTACAGGGATCAAAAACACACACTCCAGAAACAAATTGCTTCAAGATGCCATTGAAGAGCTCAGTGCAGATAGTGGCGAAGACACAACATTGGAGTCAGAATGAATTACTTGTGAAATTATTATTATTATTATTATTATTTATTGTCATTATACTGGTTCTGAATGTCAAAACGATATTTTCAGTTCACTTCCAATCTAATAAGCTCATAGAAAAACGGATGTAAGTGACACATTTGGTGAGAAATGGGTGTAAGTACACGCAAGCATTTTGGAAAAAGACCCTATTTCAATATGTATTGAACAAAATCCATAGAAATTGTAAATATAAGTTCGTTAATAACTAACAGAAAGAATAATTACTTTAGAAATGCTTCTAGAAACACTTCATAATTTTTATTTTGATCCAAACTTTAAGGCTCATTTTCTCTAAACTACCTTTTTTGTCTCTTACACCCCTTTGGTTCTAACCGCCTCAAATGTCAATGGGCGAATCATATAAATAGAATGTAAACATCAAGATTAACACAAATAGTATATCACACGATACACCTCTCGGATATCGGGATGTAGGACGCCCAAGAAGAAGATATCTGAGTTGGAACAAACCCGCAGTGGCTTACCATTAATCAAAAGAAAAAGAAATATCAAATAGTAATAAGTATTGAAGAATATAAACATAATACAGTTCTCAGAGATTTAATTCAAGAAATCTGGCCAACATACTTTCGTATGAAGTCACTATTTATCGCCTCGCGCCGCTCCAGCTTAGCGCATATACTCCGAAGTCTGGATTTAAGGGGGAATGGAATTTCGGAGTCAGGGGAGTTGCCCTTGCCCGTACGAGCGCCGGGCTCCCCAGGCGGGAAAGTAGCTCGTGTGGGCGCGGTTTGACGTGCCTGACTTAGGGTCTAATCTTGGGGCCGATCGTTTCCCATTCGGTTCACTCTTCATTATGTCGAAAAACGTTTGGCAGTACAACAGTTAAAGCGAATATGAAGGTCAATACCCAAATTCGGGTGGCAGTACAATATGAAAGAAGGAAAAGTTTTGTTTTATAAACATTTTTAATGAATCAACAAGCTTTTGCTTCCACAGGACACTAATAATTAATTTTTATTGTAATATTATGAGCGAATATACGTAATGTAATTTAAATCTGGAACACAATTATCCGCAATAGTGAAAGAGCGACAAATACTATGAAACATGTAATAGTTTCACAACGTTTACATGTTCCTCAATCATGTAATAGCTTCACAAAATTTAAATCTGTATACGAATTTATAATCCATGCTCATTTCAAATGAATGTTTACTACAATGTATATGTAAAAACCTTTAATAGAAGTCTAGATAATAATTCGCTTTTGATCCAGTACTTTCTTATCAAGATTTTTAAAGAATATTGGGGTTACAAAGATGTAGATAGATACAAATTACAGAAATAATAAAATATTAATTTCTTTATTGCCCCTCAATGAGTAGATACGTTTCAAGAAATCAGTTAACATTGTCAAAAATGAAAAATGGATAGTAAACTCGAGATATCCAGCAAATAGAAAAAAATCTTTTAATTTAATTTGTATCTAAAGGAAAACGCCGAAAAAATGTTAAAATTTGCAATTTTGGAAAATTTAGATATTGTAACGAAAATTGATTCTGCAGCAATTTTACAAGCGTAGTTTAGAGGGTAAAAATTAAGAAAATATTGGAGCCATTTAAAAATAAATAAAACTTCGTTGGGCTTCATGTAATTAAAATATCTGTTACAAATTCAAGAGACCGCATCCTATCAGTTTTGATGCAAATTCTACCTACGATTTAGCCGCTAGTTCACAGAGACTTTGCCGTAAACCAATTTTTTGTTATCAAGAATCTATAAGACACGGATTCTGACAACTTGCATTAGATGAAGTTAATTAGTAAGTATAGAAGCAAGATTATTCAGTTTTTGGAATCACGGACCCACAAAATTATTCTGTCGAAAAATCGCTTTTTTCCTCTGCAGTATACAATACTTTCTCTATATTACGTAAGCAGTATGCGAGAAAGTAACTATTGTGTTCATAACTGTGATTAATATAAACGCAACATTGAAAGGAAATTAATTTATTAAAAAATGGAAAAATGATATTAAATAATCAAACTTAAACAATAATTTACATATTCAGAATATTTTACGCTGAAAACATCAAAATACGCTACCAAGGTACGGAAAATACTATATTAAATGTGAGAATAATTTATTGGCTACATTGCCGTTGCCCTGTACAGGTAGTTTACAATTTAAGACACTAAATGGTATTTCAATTCTTAGTCCGTCTGCTGTAAAATTGACAATACTTCGTTTTCCTTCTGTTTTGCAGCTTCTTGGCATTTGTTAATTTCGAAATGTCATTCCAAATTGTTTTTTTATTAATGACAGTTTGGACAATGGTCTCCTATTTTAGTGTTTTTATAGGATTTTTGCAATAGTAAGCGTCTTTTGTATTTTAGGTCAATGATTGGAAGACTCAAACAATGTGTGTCTTCCTTACACGGATTTTAATACCGTGGTAAATATAACTTGGTGTTGTAGTTTACTTACTCTTGACGAACACTTTTGTTCTAGATTTGAATAATCTAAACTTCTCATCTAGTCCGGCAAGAAAAATAGTTTATTTAGAAACTTCACCAAATCCTTTTCAAAGAATTGAGTCTAGATATTCAAAAGATATATTACGAGTTGCTCATCATGGCACAACACCATGAAACGAGCTTCGCCATCGCACAACCCAGACCGCAAATCTCCGAGCTCAACCCGTCGAGCCGAGAAAGTAAAAGCGCGCGCGCATTATCAATTTGGCTACCCAGTCCAACAGAGAGAGTTTGATTGTAGCTGCAACTGAATTCTTCCAGCCATAAACCATAAAATAATGTTCCTACTTCTTTCACACCAACCGAATGCCGGAGCAGTATCCTAACAAACGGGCCATGGACCGCGCGCGATCTTCCTTCCTCTTCCTTGTCCTATCCTCTCCTCTTACACACACACTTACACTAACACTGCATTACACTATCACACATGCCGGGAGACGGTCGGGAGCTTACAGCTTGTCCCGGCTGGGGCGGTGCCCGCTGGTGGGAGATACTTGGTTGGGGGAAAACCCAGCTAGTCGACGGTAGGTCGACGCCGGATCTCGCCATCCAGCGGGGAAAAAGTTCATCGCCACCTCCGGGGAAAACACGCACTACACTTACGGGACTAATGACCTGAGAGTTGAAGCGCCCGGAAACACAAAATCAATCAATCCTACTTCTTTCAAATGCATTTCTACAAATCCAAATAGAGCGTATTTGAAGCTCATTTGCAAAGCGAAAAAAAGTTTTGATAACACAACTCACTGATAAATAGTCTCAGTAAAATATTGCATATACTTTCATTTTATCAATTTAAAAAAATGGCCTAGAGAGTTTTAAAGTGACGCTTCGTATGGACTCGTTATAGACATCAGTGGAAATAGGTATCCACATAAATTTAGGATTCGTTTATTTCGATAGATTCAGTTTCATCGGAAATGATCAATATTTTATTACAGACAATAAGAATACCGTACATTTTGTCACATTTTAATTTATTGTCGGACTGAATCTGTTAATATGTTGCCGACGAAGTAACAGCATCACACAAAACGTTCTGATTAAAATCGTGGCTCCACCTGCTGTAACCTGACATCTCACAACAGAACGTGCTAAA